>JAQQZR010000023.1:1073072-1087654 GCA_030068235.1 Notoglanidium macrostoma | reverse complement strand
TAGAGGTTTGTCCGTTCTGGGCTACTGTAGCGGCGCAACATGGCGGCTCTGTAGAGGTGGACCCGCTCCCTATGTAGGTATAAAGGGCTCATTTTAAACTTACGGAAACGCAACGATTCAGAGTTATACACTAACTACCTATATACTTACTCATGATACGGATAAATTATTCATAATACAATGAATATTATAGATCCACCTAAATCCTACATAGTACACCTTTAAACTAATACAGTTTTTACACGTTGATTTATTACTGTTATTACATGCTGCTAGTAGAGATGGCACTGATCCGATAGCCAGTATCAGTATTGAGCTGATACCAGAAACATATGATGGAGCAGATATCAGAGGAAACACATATCAGATATCGATCGAGCTGTAATAAATGGCAAAGATTGGAATTAGATTCTGGAAAAGAAATTTACAATCGAATGTTTACTTACAAAGACACGTGACTGTTTTTTTTGGGGGGGATTGACATTATTATTATTATTATTATTATCATTATTATTATATTTGCAACGAGGTTCACTAGGAAGTGCTTTGGTTGAAAAATAAAAAATAAAAAAAACTAATAAAACAAGTTTTCAGTATTGACTGGTACTGAGGGTTTTAATATTGGGATCAGAAAAGGAAAAGCGATCTCTTGCTATCTCTAACTGCTAAGTACTGATTTTTTTTTTTCTGCCACAACCAATCAAGTTGCAAGTTGGGGAGAAATCAAGAAAAAAAACAAAAAAAAAACATGGAGGACAAATTATTCATGGAAAAAATAAATCTAGTATTTGAGCGAACATGATTTATGAAAATATTTTATTGTCAACATTCCAACATTGCAGCATTTGTATTTTTGCCGTGTTTGCATACACTCAAGTCACACAAGCAGATCAAGGTCTCTAAAGCTGCAGCAAAGACAAATGACCTCCTCATCTCCAGACTCACATCGATCTTTATTTCATCTGCAGCACTGGGAAGAATAAATCCCATTTACAGGACAAGCTAGGCTAGTTATTTAGCCAATAATAGCTAGACCTGGTAAGAGTGTTGTTATAGTTACATTGTGTGAGAACATAGTGAGAACAGCTGAGAAGATTATCGGAGTCTCTCTTCCCTCCATCACTGACATTCACCACACACGCTGCATCCGCAAAGTCACTAGCATTGTGGACGACCGCACACACCCCTCACACACACTTTTTAACCTCCTGCTATGTGACAAAAGGTACCGAAGTATTCGGGCCGTCACTGCAAGATTCTGTAATAGTTTCTTCCCCCAAGCTATTAGACTCCTGAATACCCAGGGACTGTACTGACACACGCATACACACACACACACACACACAAAAAAAAAAATTGTACACTCCTTTACCTAAAACTACACTTTTTGCACCGCATATTATATTCAGATTAGCTCTGCTCTGTCTTGTTTTTGTCTTGTCTTATGTCTGCACTGGTTGCATATTTGCACACTTTGCGCCTATGTTGTTTTTGCCATGTCTGCGCATGCATGCACACATGCACTTTATGTTGTCTTCTGTTGCATACGCACATATTTTTGTACTTTTGTGTTGTCTTGTATGTAGCACCTTGGTCCTGGAGAAACGCTGTCTCGTTTCATTGTAAACTGTATTACATGTATATAGTTGAAATAACAATAAAAGCCACTTGACTTGTGTGTCACGTGATCGGTTTCTGGGAAAAAATATAAATAAAAAAATAACAAGAAACGTGAAAGCAGGTAAAACTGTCGAGGAAGGAACTTGTGCATAGTCAGTAGAAAGGAAGTGATGTCATCTTCGAACTGCACATTTCTGGACAGAGATCTCAGGTGTTGTAATTGGAATCTGTTGGAGCCACTCTACAAGTTTGGGAGTCACAGCCCCTAATGCTCCTATTACTACTGGAACCACTTTGGGCTTCACCTTCCACATCTGTTCCAGTTGTTCCTCCAGGCCTTGGTACTTTTCGATCTTCTCATGCGCCTTCTTCCTGATGTTTCTGTCAGCTGGGATTGCACATCTATCACTACTGCTGTTTTCTGCTCCTTATCATCCACCACTATGTCTGGTTGTTTGGCCAGCAGCAGCTTATCTGTCTGGAACTTGAAGTCCCACAGGATCTTAGCCCCGTTGTTCTCAAACTGGTCTGTGCCAGGAACTGCTCATCATTTCCATCATCTGCAATGTTCTCTGGTTGTAGTCTTTCAAGTTCCAACTATGAGAGCATTGGGCCAAGAGCTGATTCTTGCTCAGGGTGGATGTTTGTCTTCTGGTCATCCATAGTTCCCACATTCGGTGCATGTAGCCTCTGGAGCCTTACTGGAAGTTCTTGCCCTCCTGGTTTGTTGTTCCAAATGCAGCACTGTTATCACTGCCTTGACCAGGAATCAAACCTAGTTTCATGGTCTGCTGGTCTGCTGTTCCAAATGAATGCAGCACAAGAAGTGTTTGGCTCAGGATCGGGCTCTCCGAGGTTATACAGCTACCAACTATGGATGCTTTTAGCAACAATTTATCAGAATCATCACGCTGGCTAAAAGAGCACATAGCAGAAAATCTTGGAGCGTAGCTTGGTGTCCATTTGCACCAGCATCAGACCCAGGAAGGGGCGTGGCTAAAGTTTAAAAGAGTAGCTGAATGTTTGTAGAGTTTAAATGAATAATATACTTCCAGTTTGATGAATTTAATAAATTTTATTTTCATCTGGTGATGAGTTTCCCCTCACTTGTTAGCTTCATAGGTCCTGTAGCTAAACCTCAGACACCAGCGCTGTGCTGTTTGTGTGTATTTCATTTGTTTGGTTGAAATATTCCTTTAAAATTTCCATCATATTTCAGTTTCATCTCAATTATTACCAATATAACCAATATGGAGGGAAATGGAGCCAGTAATATCACCATTTTGGTCTGTTCACCCATATATAGCCAAAGTTAATGTTGTGGAACGTCTGAATGATTGTTATTTTGTTAATTAGAGATGCCGCGCTAAGTGCATAAAGTGCCATGTGGAATTCTGGCTTGTGATCAGAAGGTGTGGATTAGTTTTCTATAACAGCATCTCTTAACATTAGTGCAGCTGCAAATCACAGGTTTATATTAACGCACCCGTTCTAATATGCTATCATTTCTATAGTAACAGCTCATTCACAGGGACTCGTATTGCAGACGTAAACATAAACAGATTCAAAAAAAGCATGTGTAATCACTGCTATCAGTAGGGTCATGTTTATTTACCTTTTATGGAAGGAGTCTCCAGTGTCAGCGCTTTGTAACAATCAGAGGTAAGACGATAGAGGAGATTACGCTGTCTATAGCTGCTATGACGTAAGTGAGAACAGGAACTGATTTGTTTTGCCGACGTTCTGCAACATTAAACGGCTACAGAATTTCAACATCGTTCTTTAATGAATAAAATCGTAATTGTTGAAAGCTTGCTGTAGTATAAGAGGAATAAAACACTCCAGGATGTGCCTTTATAGGGAAAATAATCAGCTTCGAGGTGGTAAGAATAACTCGTGATTTTAAAAGAACAGCTGTGAAACCCCTCCGGCTTTTTCCGTCCTGCCCTCATGTGAAAAACGGTTTGTTGGGGTAAAATATGCGCACTCTCCGACACAGCAGTTTCCTTCTTCTTGTTCCTTTCTTCATACCTTTGAAAGTGATGACTAAGAGATGCATTATTGTATTTCCTACAGCAGGAAGGTGCTTGATTGTGCAGTTTAGCACATTTTCGGAGCGTTTCAACAAGCCCTGGTGCTCTGTGGCACTCTTCCATTTGGGGAAAGTAGCATCACGGCCTGCTATCCTTCAACGATAATACATGCCTTTTGATCCAACGCACCGAGTCAGCCGTACTCCTGGTGCATTATTTCATTACGCCTCTGTGAGGGGGCTAAATACGGCTGTCACTTGACCCACATCATTCCACACAACCACCGCTTGCTTTTTTCATATCCACATTTTTTTTTCCTCTGGATGACGCTGAAGTGTCTGGAGTGTGTGAAAGTGTGTGGAGGCTGTACTCCACGCTCGAATCCTGAAGCACACGTACGACATTTCGTTCTTCAGCACATAAGTTTGAGTGCGTGACGGATCATCCTGAAGGGGCAGAAGATTGAAGCTCACGGAACTCAAACGCCAAACCATGATGCGTAACAACTTCCACTCCAAATTAAAGCCGCAGTTTGTCTTTTTTTACTGGCCTCTACTGCGTGCGGGCTGAACTGCAATTGCGATGAAAAACATCACAACTGTATCTCATTCCCCGACCCAGCACCTACGGCACATAAAACCAAAACACCATGTGAGTTCAGGAAAAGGGGTGGAGCTAAAACTGTATGACTCTGTTCTGGTTGGGGGCGGAGTTCATTTCCAGGCCAGAAAATATGCAAATCAGCTGGAAATGAAGAAACGTACACGTGCATAAAAACAAGTGTGAGTTCCCTTTAAAAAATGTCCTCCTCCTTGAAGTAAAGTTAAATTGCTAATTAAAACACCAAACACTGACTTTAGGGGGATCAGTAGGAACCATGAGTGGAGCTTTGAGGCTCTTTTTTTTTTTTTTTGTCACAATCGTTTATTTTTGGTATATTTTGAGTAAATCTTACTGTATTATTGTTATTAAATATAAAGAGACAGTCCTTGGGCTCCGGTCCATTAGGATACATTCTAACAGGAGTATTAAATAATTAATTAAATGCTTTGTAATTTGAGACACTTGGATTTTTGGAGGGTTTTTTTTCTTAATCACAGTTCAGGGATTCCGAGATTAAATCAAACGCATGTGTTCACAAAAGCAGCAGAAGCTAAACAGGGATGAAAACAGAATGTGGTGTTTCTCCACTTGTCTCTCTGCTCGTGTCTCCTGAACTCCACATGAGTCTGGAGGTGAGGAGGATGTTATTTGTCTCGCTCTCACAAGGTGCCATCCATCATACGATTAGTGATGCAGGCGACAGATTCCAAGCCGAGAGCAGCGGCACAGAGTCTAAACAGCAACATTTTCTTTCGAGACGTCACACAAACAAGCTGCTGTCTTTCTTTCCGCCTTTTCCTGCTGACCTCTGAGTACAGACCTACAGCACGGCGCTCCTGAATTCTGGATTCTGATTGGTCAGAAAGTCTTGCGTGAGTTTCTATAACAGCGGATTGAACAGATTGAATGGATAAACGGAATAAGTAATAATTACTGTTGGGTAAAAGGGGAATGAAACACGTAAAGAAGTGCTGTTATAGGGAAATAATGCTTTATTCCCCTTTAAGCATTTTTGCTTGTAGAGTTTCATTCCTTATGTGACGGCTAAAAGAAATAGCTTGTATGAGATCAAGATCAAACTACTGAGGATGAAACATGAAAATCAAAGTGAACTCAAATCAGAGCTACATGTAGTAATAGTGCTTTAGTAGAAAGAAAGAAAGAAAGAAAGAAAGAAAGAAAAACCCAACACATGGCATATATGGAGGCTGACTGTAAGAATCATATTTAGCTAGTTAGTCAGTAGGTTGGATTGTTAGTTAGTCAGTTGGATAGTTAGTTATCATCTATGTTTCTGTGCTCATCTTTCATTTCTAACGTCTTGTTATTCTGTATTTTGTAGAAAAAAAATCCTCTATTTTAAAACCTCTCAGCCTTTCGCACTCGTCAATACGCAATAATACTCTAGCGAACAAAATTAAGTGCGCTTGTCTCGCAGAACTCGAGTGTTTGAGTGACATACAGAACCCGCTGCAGCAGAATTTTGTTTGTATTTTGCATTTGGCTTGGTTTTTAAATAATCGGTGGATCTGCATATGGAAAAGCTATTGTATGTAAATGCAGAGGCCCTCGCTGCGGATTAGAGGACGATGAAGTGCTCTTATCTCTCAAGGACATCTCCTTCCCAGCGCTGTCTGTGTGTATAATTTGTGAGCGAGTAACATGACTAAAACATGCAGCGGTTTATTAGACACGCCGTCTGCTCTTTGATATTCAAGCGAACTGAATATGGAGATTATGTGCATATTAAATGTGAACACTGTTTGTGCGAGAGTTTTGCCGAACACAAATAACGTGCATGTTGGAGAATATTACAGTAGATGACAACCGATATGCTTTTGTTCCACAAAAACACTTATTAGAAATTTTCTGAAACTATATTACTGGAATAATGATTTCTATTTAATGAATTACAGTGAGGTTACATTGATTCGAGGCGTTCTGTAACACAACTGAGCGCTCGCTTGGGCACGAGGACATTTAAAGGACGTCCGTGCCACACTTTAACGGGACGACGTGTCGTGGAGGTCTAAGGGAAGTCGTTGAACTTGAATACCGCACCGTTTCTATCAAACGTTTTTAGCAAGAAAATGTGAATAAAGTTCTGAATTGATTCTTTTTTTTTTTTTCTTTCCGAAAGAAGAATTTTGTAGCTCTGTAAACAATAACAACACGTATGAATGCAAGAGAATCAGCACTGCTTCAGTATAAATTCTGTAAAAAGAGTTTTGCTAAGACTTCCTCTCATATCTGATACGGATGCTGGTTGGAAATCTAGTCAGTTCCTGTTCTCACTTATGTTATAGCAGCTGTAACTAGTCTCTTGAATTTAAACTCACTTTTCCCAGAATCCAGTGCGTTGTTTTTGTTTTGAAGGCACGTGGCCGCTACCTGCTGGCTCTCTGTGCCACGAAACCTCCACAAATTCACTGTTAGTGAGCCTTTAAACCCATCTCAAACTTTGTCTTCATCTACGTGTTACACGTGGAAGCGTTGAACAAAATATGCCTTCTCTTTCCTTTCCTTTGTGGTTTGAGTCCATTACATACAGATTAACCAGAGTATTTCATATAGATACTTCAAATAGCTTCAATTTCACGTTGCAATTTAAGATCTGTAGCCTAGAATGTCACCAAATTGTTGCGGGTTGTTTTTGGAATATCAGTGGCATGGAAAATGGTGACTCGCTACCTGGTGCAAAGGATTCTGGGAAGAGTGAGTCTGCCGCTATAAGAAGACAAAAAAAACCAAACAGAAATGCAGCTTGTCATGTTACCAAGTGAGCACAAAGATGTGTGTTTTTAATACGCGGTTTTGAATCTGCTTATGTAGCGCATTGTTATGAAGCTGGAATTTCTATCAGTGACTACATGTTTGTTTGTGGACGTCTACTGTAGACGTCTGTGTGAGCTGTTGCTATAGGAACAACCCTTTCTGACCAATCATATTCCAGATTTCGCTGCAGTATAAACTTTTTTAACACCTCTTATGACATGTTATGTCATTTTATTCTAATATAGTTCGCACTTTATATATATTCAAAGTGGTTTTTGGTTTATAGATAATGCATCATAAGATACATTTTATAGTGTTGGTGTTTTTGCAGAGGAATGAAATTCGTACCTTTTTCAGAGTGAGGATTCCTTCCTGAGTCTGAGAGTCCGTCACGATCTCGAACAGGTCCTTCTCGTCTCCCGCTATGATACTGTACGCCGATTTCGCGTTTTCTCCGACGTCTCGATCGTTCGCTTTCACTCGTCCACCGGGTTTTCCAATGCCAAGGTCTTCGGAGATGGTGAACTCGTACGAGCCTACGGCACAAACGCACGATATTTAATACAAACTGGACATTTTAATTGAGTCTACTGAACATGATGGTGGATCGTTTTACCTTTTGAAAATTTGGGCGGGTTATCGTTAATGTCCATCAGCGTCACGGTGACTGTGGTGGTCCCGGATAATCCCCCCATGTGGCCACCCATGTCTTTGGCCTGAATGACCACCAGATAATCCTCCCTCATCTCTCGATCCATCCCGGCCAGGGCCACTTTAATGATTGGTGAAAAAAAAAAAAAAAAAAAATAGAAAAAAAAAAAAGATTAAATTAATGATTAGTGGTCCCATTCTTTAAAGCTATCAGTCTCATTTTAACCAACATTTTATTTTAGCCTCACCAGGTCGTCTGGTTATTAGAGCACCACTTTTAGCGTGAACCCTGTGAATGTGACATTTCTTTATTCGCTAATGTTCTGTAGTTTATCAGATTAGCTGAGGATGGATCACAGCCTGCCTAGGTGAACTATCAGGTTAACTCAATAGGCTTAATAGGGTAATATAGAAGCAGGAAGAAGGTCCAGTTTGCATTTTGTTAATCTTTGCACATCCATTCGCATTAAATTGGTTTGCTTATTGTAAGTAAAATTCACAACGGTAGATTTTTTTTTTCTAGCAATATGTTGGATTCTTATTTTACCAGGTGAGAAAAATGTGTGGTGTAATTAGTAGTAAAATACGAACATTGCTAGTTTTTAAAGAAACACAATTCATACTTTTTATCTCTTTATAGCTATATTTTACATGGTGGACCGTCCTTTCCTCACCAGCCTCTTTTTTTTCTTTCTCTCACTTGAAGTTAATAAAACAAAAATGTTAGAAAATTAAGAGTTTACCTCTGACTGTTACACAGCGCTGACACGGGAGACTCTTTCCATCCGTGTTACATAAACACATGAAAACTTGTCGGCCATATCAGCGATTACACCCTTTTCTAAACTCTTTCATTAGCAGAATGTTCTGTTGCTATAGAAACGATGATGTATTAGGACAAGCGCGCTAATATAAACCTGTGCTACGGTCAGAGCTACTTTTATTGAAAATGAATTAACCGATCACAATCCAGAGATGGCCGTTAATTGCATTAGAGTTGCCTTTTTTTTTTTTTAAAGGAACAATTTAAGTAGAAATAAATGAAATGTTAAAATTGGATTTAAGTTGCAGTCAGCATTTCTTGCAGCCAGAAACATAAAATTGCATCAGCTTGTACTAAATAACAAAATAAAACAATTGGTAATAACTGGCTTTATTATTAAAGCTATATTAGTAAAGTTTAGCTTTTTATTTTTTTCAGATACTGCTTTATAAACAATCCTGTTCACTTTAAACCTGCACATATCTCATCATGAAGGAGAAGATGAATTTACCCAGAAACCCTGCAGATCATCGAGCTAGAAACTTGTTAGTGGGAGTGAAAAAAAAAGGACAAGTGAGAAGGGAAAAATGGACTAAAAGGAAATCATTGAGATAATTGGCCGACTGGGTCAATCCTATTTTGAAAGGTATACAGAGTAGATAGACATTGATTCCCACTTCGGCTTCGGAGGGTTCAGTCGGGATTTGGACTTTGTGAAACGAACGGTAATGGGAGAAGCAGATCGTTAGCTTCTAATTCAACGGGAAGTTTCTCACATTTTCATTTTCAAGACAATATCCGGCCTGCTCTACAATTAGAGCTCGGAATCTACGCTGCGGATTTAACTTCAGCTCAACACGATGACTTCACAACAAATACTACAAAGTAGTACATAGTAATACCATGTAAATACAGTGCTCTCATTCGAAACGTGACAAATATGATATACTGCTGATATTTTAATTCCTTTTTTTGTGTTAATGAATTATGCTTTCTTGCTTTATTTTTTGTCTTTTTTTTTTGTTTTTAATTTTGCAGGGTTTTTTTTTTTATTCTGGTTCATGGGATCAAAAAATGTTGATGTATTGTGATATGTATTATTTATCTTTATTGTGAATCTATTCTGCTTTTTTTGCTGTTTGTTTATAAATATTTCATGGTGAATATTTTAGGGATTTTCTTTTATGTTTTGTGATTTCTTCATGTCACCCAAAGTCAGGACAAACCGAGGGCTGCCAGATGAAAACCTTCCCAATGTACTGCAAAGCAATGCAAGTGTGGCCAAATCAATTATAAATAAATACATAGCAACATAAAAACATAGCAAGTTGAGAGAACTTGAATCATCTGGCAATTAATTAATTAATTAATTGATTTATTTATTCATACTAGTCTAGCTAGTGTGTCTCTGTAACTTTACTTTACTTATTTGTTTATTTTTAGTCAGATCTGTGGTAAAAACTATATCGGTTACCCCAGACCTAAAAACATGCCATAACCACTGAAATCCCCCATTTTCCCTTCAAAACCCGAACATTAAGTGTTTGTAATGCAGACTGGTGAGTCACAGGCTTCTGCCTTGTGATGGCTGAAAGGAATAAAGCGCATCCTGAGCTGTATGTAATCCATTCAGACAAGAAGAAGACCTGTAGCATCATCACATGAAAAGAAAGCTGGCTATATCAAACCAGATTTTGGAAAAGACGCCTTTGATCTTTTTTTTTTTTTTCATTCCTCATTGCTTTCAAAGTCTTATAGCTTTCAACCATGAAAAAAAGACAGAGCAATAGCCACTATTCAGAGGTCTGTGTACGTTCCATTCATTCAATTCATGGTTTGAAATGAAAACAAGGAAACAAGGAAGCAACATTTTCATCTATTTGTTTAGTTTTTTTCTAACACACTGAAATAGGATTTTATTATTTTTTTTTGCATAAAATAATAACAAAATAATAAGATATGTAGGTTGGTTTTTTTTTTCATTCTATGTATTTCACAAAGCAGGAGGCTCACACCCCTCCCCTCTCCCATCGTCCTGCTCACCGGCAACTAAACACAGAGTCACAATACTCACAGATACCTCACAGAAACCCAACAGTGTCCTGACTAATCTTATAACAGACCTGCGGTGAAAAATAATTCATCTGTTTATACATTGAAAATGTCCGATAAGTGGGTTTCCATTCCGCAGGTGCAACAGAACGCCAGTGAACTCGGAGAAAGGGCTCTTTTACGCAGGAATCGCAGCTATCTGGGTTATTCAATAATGTTTACCCCAAAATGAAAAATGATGAACAAGCAGAAATACATTATCTAGCAGAACTTTTACACGTTCATATCCTGGTTATGGCACTCGACCAATCAGAGTTTGACATCCTGACTTCATCTTTTATAGTGCTGTGATTTCTATTCTTATTCTTATTAGTATTTATTCAGTCAGTGTGTTTATCATGGCGTTCAATGATTTTATTATTTTAATTGTACAGCACAGCAGTGCACTTTATAAATCCATTTATGATTTGATATTGACACTGAGATTTTGCTAATGTTTACAGTTTTACATATCTGGTAAAATAAAATTCCAAAATGAAGGCACCATGCGTGGATTATTGACTGTAAGGAGGACACATTAATTAGCAGATACTAAAGAACCAGGTTGAGACTTGAAGCAGTTTGTTTTAATTTGTTTTATATTTGATACCTAAAAGTATATCTTCTCCTCATTTTTTTTTTTTTTTTACTGGTTCCTTCTTGCAGTTCACATCTTCCATCTCCGAGCGTATTCGAAACCCAGTGAACATGAAATCAGCCGAGGTAACAGACGGACTAAATGGACTCCCTGCAGAGACGTGCCATTCTGGACATCTGCTAGGTCACTACGACAAAGTCAGACTGCAAGTTTTTAGAGTTTATTAAGATGTGAAAATGCAGGCAGCAGGTCAGAGAGCTGGAGTGGGAGTAAAACGTTTTTGGACAGACACGTACAGACATGTCAGGTCCCCACGGTGATGAGCGGGAGGTCTTACACTGGGGCAGCATGAAGATGCGAATATTATACATAAATCGACCTTGATAACGAGGGTTTACACTTGCACTGTAGTTTAGCCAGATAGAGGTTGTTCTACATGTTCGCCTTAACAAATATGAAATCGATAGCATGTCTACCTGAATGTATAAAACTGAGGGCGGAGTCAATGCAAATCCATCGATTTATCACTTACATATGTACTGAACCTGAAAATCGCTACGGGAACGAACGCATCAGACACTGGATAAGCTGTCGCTGGAGACTCCTCCCATAAACGTTACAGAAATGACAGAAAACCTCACCGTCAACGATATACCTGTTCCTGTGTATGAGCTGTTACTATAGAAACGATAACATCAACAAGCCTGGTTATATCGTTATCACCATATAATCAGATTCATATGAGGATTCATCACAGACAGAAACAGAAAATTGCGTCATCTTTTCAGATATTAACAAACAAATCAACTGACCAATCAGAATCTCGGTGATGTGGCGTGAAAATTTTTTTACCCTATTTATGTATGATATGCTGAAGATTTCTGTTTAATTGTGTGTTAGGGGAAAATCCCTGACTTGATTAGATGTATTAGATAATAATCCACATTTCTTTCTTTCTTTTTTTTTTTTTTTATGACTGAAAACTTGTTTATAAATTTTCCAGATATTTCAGGTCATGTAGGGATCCTGCAGTTGGAAAAAAAACAAGCAAAAAACAAACCGGAAATGTGGAACAACAAGGAAAAACGAGTTCAAGCTGCTTATGCATCAGGTTCTGAACACTCTGAAAGAGTACTGCGATCATTTTGCCAGCCGGTATGTTCCTCCTCTATAGTGTAATGTTTAATTGTTTAATTATGAAAATAAATTTCCAGTCATCATCACAGACTGGAGAAGCTACAAACATTCATTTCCATATAGATGTTTGTACTTTTTTTCTTCCTTTCTTTGCCAACAATTAAGCAGGCAGCGATCAGCCGGAGCGTGATGATGTTTACTTATTCATCGTCCGCATCTCATTTCCTGCGTAGTGCTGAAAGTGTCAAATGGATCCTAATGGTTGTTTTCCCTTTACCTTTTACTTTTCATTAACATTCATTAAAACATCTGGCTCACTCGAATGAGCCATCTGCATGCGCTCACTAATCACACAAACGCACAACTTCCTCCCTCGGCTGCACACGTTCACACTCTGACAGGAAGTTAAAAAAAAAAATAATAATAATAATAAACGCAGCCCCGAAATTGACGTGTAAGAAATATGGACAGAAATATAAATACAACAATGTAGATTTATTTTCTGTCAAGCTTCAAAAAGGCGTGTTGTGCATTTTCACATTTCCATCTCATTGCTTATTAATTTCATTTCACAATTATTTAATCATGTCGCTCACAGATGCTGTTAACAAGTCGGCTGAAAATGCAATTAGAGTAATAAAAAAAAGTGAAAAAAAAAAATCCCAAAAAAACAAAGTGAAGGTTGAAATGAAGCAGACTGCAGATGGGACTGAAAGCCCTGTCAAATCAAGCGTGCTTCACTTCACACCTCATTTCAGTTTCACGTTTTGGTTTTTTTGTTTTTTTTACTCGCAAGAGTTATTTATTTATTTATTTTTTGCCCTTCAGATCAAACAATGACCGAACACGAGAATAAACAGCGCACACATATGGAGCATTATCATTAACAAGCCTCATTATCTGAGAGGAAAAAAATTCTGATCAGATTAAAATCAGATAATTACAGTACATTTACATAAGGCATTCATGACCATCTGGACTTTGTAGAGAAGTGTGTGAAAGTGTAAAAAAAAAGAAAAGAAAAGAAAAGAAAGGGAAAGAAAAAAAAATGCAGCCCACTCACCGGAGTTTTGATCAATGGAGAAATACGGCTGTCCTTCCAAAATGCTGTACACCAGTTTGGCGCTGTTTCCGTACACCGGATCGTCGGCGTCCGTGGCTGTGACCCGCGTCACCGAAGTACCTGCACGCGATAATTACACGGAAAACACTCAAGATACGGAAATTCACTTCCATTATCACTTTTATGAATTTATAAACTAGTTGCTCTTACTGTTAACACATAAATAAAGCTGAATTTTAAATTTATGGAAATGACTGTTATAACAATTGCATAATTATTTAAGCTCATCATGAGTTTCTGTTGGATCCCTTTTTAAAAATTCATGTGCATCTGCAGAAATATCTGCAGCTGGAAAACACGAAAGCTGCAAAAAAGCGAAGCATTCTATCAACATTCGCAAATGGAACTCACAAAATAGACAACGAAAACAACCAGAACAAACAATCAAACAAACCCAAACAGAGCAGCCAGCCAAACAAACAAACCCAAACAGCCAAACAAACAAACAAACAAACCAGTACAGAACAGCTGGCCCACCCAGCCAAATAGCCAATCAAACAAACAAAACTGCCAGCCAACCAAATAAACAAACATGTGAAGAAACAAACAAACAAAACAGCCAGCCAAAATAAACAAACAAGCAAAGAAACAAACAAACACAAACAAAACAGCCAACCAACCGACAAACAAACAATTAAAAGAAAGAAAGAAACAAACAAATGGAACAAGCAAACAGAAACAAACAGAACCGCCGGCCAACCAACCAGAACAAACAGAAGAAACAAATCAAACAAAAACGCTGTTATGAAACTGAATCCTATCAGAATAACTGCATCATCTGATATTTAAATTTCTCATATTAAAATGAATATTAAACACAAAAATACGATCCTGTGGTGTGTTGTTTATTAATGTTTATTAATGCCTGTGATGATTAAGGCATGAGAAAGAGGTGTGTGCCGAGATTAAAAAAAAAAAAAAAAAAGAAGACAAGCCGATATGGCAAGCTAATGCTAATGTGCGGCGTGACAGTGCAGATGGTGTGGTAATTGTTTGTAAAGTACGTTCTGACAGCTCGGCTAAGTGCCTGTTCAGCGGCAAGGAGGATTGTGTTAAAGCCACAGGTACTCGATGCTGAAACGCAAGCATAGCTACTGCAATGAAAGCCTCCTCCTGCGTGTGTGTGTGTGTGTGTGTGTGTGTGTGTGTGTGTGTGTGTGTGTGTGTGTGTGTGTGTGTGTGTGTGTG
>JAQQZR010000023.1:1050608-1069387 GCA_030068235.1 Notoglanidium macrostoma | reverse complement strand
ACCCCGCCTCTCGCCCGAAGATGCTGGGATTGGCTCCAGCTTCCCCGCGACCCAGATGGATAAAGTGGTATAGATAAAAAATGGGTATTTTATTATTACAGTTATCCAACATCATGGATATTACAGTTATCCAATATCAGTTTACGCCACTAATTGCTAGCATTGTATTTGCCTCCGACAATCCCGCCAGCCGGGAATATAAACCTACGCACGCAGAACATTGTGACCACAATGTTACGTTGTTGAAAATTTTTTAAAAAAATTTAAA
Organism: Notoglanidium macrostoma; assembly: GCA_030068235.1. Lineage (NCBI taxonomy): Eukaryota > Metazoa > Chordata > Actinopteri > Siluriformes > Auchenoglanididae > Notoglanidium > Notoglanidium macrostoma. The sequence continues at coordinate 1,069,119 of JAQQZR010000023.1, read as the reverse complement.
AGAGGATGACTATTCTGTAAAACTGTGGAGTCAGTGGGCCATGAAATAAGTCTGCGCTGTCACACTGGAGTGAAATGCTCTTCTATTCCTCTGATAAAAAAGAATGAGGGATTAGAAAAGCCTTTCATTGGCCTGGCTTCAAATTGGGGCAGATTAGCTCGCCCTTGAGCGATATTTATAGAGACTGACTCGCCTGCAAGTTTAATCGTCTCTGGCTGGATCTGTCGAACGCAGCATTCTAAAATCTTACCCTGATGCTGATGAGTGGGAAATTTAAGATAAGATAAAAGCAAGTCTGAGAGATTCTGAATTTCAACACCGTCCACTGGTGGTTAAAAGCTGACTGATATTACAGAGTATATAAATGTCATCTAGGCATTTACGAACAATTCATAAATACGTCATCATTCCTGCTGTGAAGATTGCTCCAGCGTGAACACACGCTGAAATGCTGTTTGCGAATGGTGAAACAGCCAAGCTTCTTCTGAAGCAACAAGAAAGAGATGGGTTTTGTTGTCAAGCGTAAGCGGAATAAACGACAGAAAAAGGAAAGCTGCACTTTGGATTTACTGTGTACATGAAAATAATGACAGAAAAACAAGATCAAGGATATTTGAGAGATGTGAGGGTGAAGAGAATGTTGATCAATCTTGAAATTTTCACTCACTGGGAAGGTCAGTGGTTCCCAAACCTCTGGTACATTCTGTTAAAAAACATGATGGAGAGCGTCCTACTTTTCCTTACTGAGATTATCTGAATTATGCAGCACTAACTAACTTTTAAAGATGGGATTATATAAATTATAGAGTTGCAAAGTGATGATTGGAAGTGCAAGACCCAGTCAAATTTCAACATTCAGGATTCTGAAGCTTGTGGCCAGAAAAGAGCAGAAAATATATACCAGGTGCCCCATAATCCATGGGCTGGCACTTGATTTAACTAGTTAACTAATTAACCTGGCTCAAGCTATGTCAACAACAGCCAAAATAATAATAATAATTCCGGATTTTGAAACAAGCGAGCCTGATTTTTAATAATTTTGCATGTGATGTCACCGGTCACATGATTGTACTGCAGTCATCTCGGAAGGCAAGCGTATTTCCGCGTTTGGGCTCCGTCTGATGCCCTGTCCTTAACTTTCAACAAACCGAACTGAATATTGCAGAGTGCTTTTGTGTCAAGCCTCCAGTATGAACAAAAAAGTGTCTAGTTTTCAAACATTTCCTCCGATGCGGAATCCAGGAGAAAATAGATGGTTACAATCCTAAGGGAGAACTTTACAATTAGTCCTCATACCCAAGTTTGTAGCCAGCATTAAAAAAAAAAAACCACAGGATATTGGTGAGCCAGTGTCTAAGACTAAGGGCGGTGACTGTTAAAGAAGGGAGCGGTTCCACATTGGTGTTGTTCAAGTGGAACATTTTCTCCATTTCACTTTCAAGACTGGGGGGTTTGGGAGAGGAGAGAGTGACCGGTGGAGGAGAGGATAACACACCGGGTGAGGAGGCTGATACAATCCCGGAGGACCACGACTACACTTCGGCTCCGGATCCCGCAGTTGTCGACTGAGCTCTGGATGAAAACATGTCTCTCACGGAAGAGATCCTCCAGCTGAGGAACCAAATTGAGAAGCTAACTACAAAGCCGCAGTTTGGCATTCACTGTTTTGCTGGCTCAGACAGACACATTGGTTTCTTTACATGGTAAGATGTCCAGTGGGCTCAGATTAGCAGTAGATGCACTAAAATGTGTTAAGGTTACGGACACGTTCACCTGTCCTAATTAAAGTTTAACGCCTGATCAATGAAATTCTTTTCTTTTTAAATAAAGGCTGAATGATGAAGGATAATGTAATTATATATTTGTCGTACTTTATACTGGATACGAGCGCTGAAAATGAAACAGCAGCGAACTCAGAACGCCGGAGAGAGACACCTGAGATTACCGGAGAAACTGCAAATTCACAACCTTTTTAACAATTTGTATAAAATTTATATAAAGAAAGAAAGTAATAACCAGACCCAGACAGCCACCTTTAGGCTTAGACTTGGGCATTAAAGGGTTAAATTTATTATGTGTGTGATAATGGAAAAATATAAATCCAAGAACACCTTGTTCACCTCATGAACATGACTTTTTTTTTTTAATTAACATTAATGTAGCAACTTAGATTCATTTGATTCAATTGAATTCTTACACCAGTAATAACTTTATTATTTGAATGAGTAATTTTGATTATGAAAGGACTGAATGCATGGTTAAGGGAATATTATGGGACTCGAAGCTGATGTAATAGATTGTTCTCTAACTCCGAGGTCTGGTACCGATATAATTGGTGTGCTCATTTAAGAAATATAGTTTTACTCTGTATTACTTATATAATTGGTATGGTGCCTCAGTCTGACGAGATAATCCTCTCCCAGTGGTACGTATATAATTGGTGCTAGCCATGTGAGCAAGTAGAGAAGGTTTTTATTCGATATGATTGAGTTTTTTTGCAGAGGTTCAGACCTGCACTGAGGGACCACAAAGCGGTAGCATTATCTTTAGAGCTTTAGGGATGGTTCAGAGATAACCTACATCCACACTGTGGCTCCAAATCTGTTCAGTCTGGAACATTTGTAGGTATTTTGCGTAGCTAAGAGGAGGACTTTGGGGTTTGAACATCACTCGGGTTCAAATGCTTATTCGTATATAAATATCATCAAATCATCATAATAACATCAAATAATGGTGGACGTTTTTCACAGTAACCGCGCTATAATGACGATCAGCAAGTCTCAACGCCTTAGACGTCAAATGAACACACCCCTTACTTTGTTCAGTCCCATTTTATTGGCCACCATGTGGTGAGAACCAGGATTAACCAATCACATACATGCATTTTTCTAGTTTGTAATCAAAAGCTGCCAGCCAGCTAGCTACTCTCTGAGCTCAGGGATATCAAAGGTTGTGCTCAAGGTTTAACTGCAGGAGGTGTTATAAAATCGTATTTCCCATATATTACCAATATGTTATTTTAACACTTTTATGCATAAATTATAAAGCAAATTCAACCTTTTTTTGGAAACGGTTAAATCTGACAAATCAAGAGACATTAGAGGAGTAAAACTGGAGGAAGAAAATATTGCTAAAATATTCACTGTTTATTTCTTTGTTTCATCTGTTTGTTCGCTTGTTGTATTGAGAATACCATTTTTAACCAGTAAAGGAACAAATATAATAAAATTGAAGTTTAGCTCGAGGAAGTTATAGGATTAATTAAAAGAATAATAATTAGACCATTCAGTGCAAACACTGTAAACAGAAATGCCCAAGTTGTGCTTTTGTTATTGTCATCCATGTCGGATTGGGAGGAGCAACACGTAATGAATGAATAAAAATCAAGACATTGACGTATATCACATTAAAGTGGTATGAAATAATTTACATGCATGCATGCATGAAAGTATTTCATGTTTCTTTGTCATAAAGATGCTTTAATTCCTACTCCTATTAACATTATTAATATTATACGGCTGATTGACAGGAGATCTTAGCTTAAATAATTAAATGACAAGTTTTGAACATCGTCACCGTTCCTACTGTCCAACTGACCAAAATTCATAAGTGTGTTGCACTTTATTTATCATTTCCTCATATCAGTAATTCCTGGCTACAGCACTGATGTAGCTCATGCTAACACTCAGTTTCTAAGATTGAAACTGTGGAAAAAGGAAATCAGCTGCCTGCAGTGAGAGATCTATACATTCTCAGCTGGAGTGAGGCAAGCCGACCTGACCCGCTTGATTGGACGCCGTCGCTGAGAGACACATTCACCACCATGAAGGCTGTCATCACAAAACCATCAGCCATCCAAAAATTGCAGGCTGATCCATCCAGCGGGGATAATAGGCTGAGCTGAGGATCACTAACGCCTGCACACTAACCACCTCAAAACGTCCACTAGAGCACTCGGTTCACTTGGAAACGTGCCGGATTGCAGAGAAATATATGGCCCGCATGGCTGAGCTCGTTTCACACCGGCCGCTGAAGGACATTTACGGCACACGCTAAGAGCTCTGGGCGCGGCGAGGGGGTCGAGGTGGAAACCTTTCTTTCCCTGGCTGTCATGCGCGGAGGTATAATTTTCTCATTCAGCTATGATGTACAGCCAGCACTTAATTGAAAAGGGTGGTTCCTGCATGCTGTTTATCAGAGGACATGAGCATCAACAAGAGAAGTAATGATCCTGGTCATAAATAACAATAGGATTCTCCTTCAGCAAACTCATCTCCATTGACGACCTCCTGCTAATTCACATTCATGCTAACGTCCAGGGTGTTGCGGAATAGAATGACCTGTGTGTTTAGAGAGGAAACGTTAAAAATCATGCACATGTCCATAATCTTTTTCCTCTTTTATGTCTTTCTTAGTATATTATTATGATTATTATTATTATTATTATTATTATTATTGTTGTTGATGTTACTTTCATTTCTCTCTCCTTAGAAATTTAATTAATAGTGGAAAAATTACAACAACTACTGTATATATTGCTAACATATTTGTTTTGGCCTCCGATGGAAGAAAATTTGTAGTAAGAAAAAAAAAAAAACTTTCTGCATGCTTTCTTCTGTATTACAGAGTATTTTTTAGCGTGATGGTATTCTTAGCCCGGGTCCTAGTAAACCAGTATCAGAATATATTTAAAAGTTACATATTATATGTATACATATATATACATGCATACATGTAATTTTCATGCTGGCTTCAAAGCACTTATGTAAGTCTCGCTGGATAAGGGCATCTGCCAAATGCTGTAAATGTAAATGTAAATGCATTACAATGGCTTTAGTAGAGGAAGTATTTCTTGTTTTTTCTAGTCTTCTTTATCTTTCTTTTATTTTACTATCTCTTTAAGGAATAAATATTTTAATATCTTTATATATTACTAACAAAGTCCTTATTGCAAGACTATTGTGTAGCAGGCTTAAAATAAATAAATAAATAAATAAATAAATAAATAAATACACCATTGGAAGTTCAGGGTGTGACTGCTTGATGAGTGACAGAATGGTGGAGCTCGAGGAGTGACAAAATGGCCACTAGGGGAGCATCAGAGTCACAGCTTATTTTGGGGTGAAAACCATTGGCAGCCAGCCAAGCCAGTGACAGAATGACTGCATAAGGAGTGACAACATGGCAGAATGAGAAGTTACAGAGTGGCAGCATGGGGAGTCACAGAGTGGCAGCATAAGGAGTCACAGAGTGGCAGCTTGAGGAGTCACAGAGTGGCAGCATGAGGAGTCACAGAGTGGCAGCATGGGGAGTCACAGAGTGGCAGCATGAGGAGTCACAGAGTGGGAGAATGAGGAGTCACAGAGTGGCAGCATGAGGAGTCACAGAGTGGCAGCATGAGGAGTCACAGAGTGGTAACATGAGTGAGAGTGGCAGCATAAGGAGTCACAGAGTGGCAGCATGAGGAGTCACAGAGTGGCAGCATGAGAAGTCACAGAGTGGCAGCTTGAGGAGTCACAGAATGGCAGCATGAGGAGTCACAGTGTGTCAGCTTGAGGAGTCACAGAGTGACAGCATGAGGAGTCACAGTGTGGCAGCTTGAGGAGTCACAGAGTGGCAGCATGAGGAGTCACAGAGTGGCAGCATGAGTCACCGAGTGGCAGCTTGAGGAGTCACAGAGTGGCAGCATGAGGATTCACAGAGTGGCAGCTTGAGTCACAGAGTGGCAGCATGAGGAGTCACCCAGTGGCAGCATGAGTCACCGAGTGGAAGCTCGAGTCACAGAGTGGCAGCATGAGGAGTCACCGAGTGGCAGCATGAGTCACCGAGTGGAAGCTTGAGTCACAGAGTGGCAGCATGAGGAGTCACAGAGTGGCAGCATGAGGAGTCACCGAGTGGCAACTAAGGGAGTGATGGAATGGGAGCTTGAGGAGTGGCAGCTCAGGAAATGAGAAACTGGCAGTTTTGGAGTAACTTAGTGGCAGGTCAGGGAGTGACAAAGTGGCATATTGGGGAATTAGAGTGTGGCAGGTTGGAGAGGTGGGTGAATGGGTGAGTAGCAAAATGGGAGAGCATCAAATGGCAGCTTGGGAATCAATAGAATGGGAGATCAGAGGGTGACAGTGTGGCACCTCAGGAAGAGAGCGGCATATTGCGGAGTGACTGACAGGGTAGAGCATTGGGGAGTGACTGAGTGGCAGCTTGAAAAACTTCAGCATATTCCTGTGGACCAGGTAAAAGTCACAACACTGACAAAAACACTGTTAGTCAGGTAACATGTCCCTAAACAGAGACCTTCACAATGTGCTCACAGGAACAAAACAATTAAAGGTGTAATTCTAGGCCACTGACACCAGCCGCCATTTTGAAGTGTCTTGTCATTGATTCACTTTAATTAGGTATTAGGAAACAAGCGCTGCACTCATGGACGCTTCGGCCGAGACAAATTGCCAGACCTCGCATGCTTAATTGCTCCCATGACAGTGATGATTAACTGGGAAAAAAAAACAAACAAACAAACAAGATGGAAGTTAATAAAGGAATAAAAGTCAGGAGAGAAGATGAAAGGGCAAACAGATGTTAACAAGCAGCAATGAAATTATTTGTCCTGATAGAGTTAGTTTATAGAATTTGTAATATGGATTAAAAGATGTTTAGAGAGACATGGCGGACCATCATAAAATGGAGAGATAGAGAGCAAGGTACAGAGAACGAGAGAACATTAGGAAATATAAAGCTGTTATTGCCTGCTAACGAGGTTAGTGTTGGAACAAATCTGCTATTAAAAGTTAAGAGCTTCCAAGAAATATTCCAGAATTTCTTCTTTCCTAATGAAAAGTAGGCGTGGCTTATATTAGGAATGAAAGTGAACTTAGCAAGACAAAGCTAATTTAGCAAGTGAAAGCTAACCATGCAAGTGAAGGCTAATCTAGCAAATAAAGATTAATCCAGTTAGTGAAAGCTAATCTAGCGACACAAAGTGAGCCTTGACAGAAAAAGCTATCCCAGTGAGTGAAAATTAGCCCAGCAAGTGAAAGCAAATCTAGTGAGAGAAAGCAGTGGAAGGTAGAGAGTGAAGGAGACAGCAAATGAAAGCTAATCCAGTGACTGAAGGCTAATTTAGCAAGACAGAGTTATCCTAGACAGAAAAGGCTAGCCTAGGGAGTGAAGCCGAATCAAGTGTCAGACAGCCAGTGAGTGAAAGCTAATCTAGTGAGAGAACATTAATCTAATGATTAAAAGGTAATCTAGCAAAGACAAAGCTAACATTAGCAGTGAAAGGTAAGCTAGAGAATGAGAGAGTGAAGGACAGCTAATGCAGTGAGTTCGAGCTAACCAAGTGAGAGAATTTCAACCTAATGAGTGAAAGCAGACCTAGCGAGAATCCAAAGATTTCGAATCCAAATATTCACGGATTGCACTGGAGAAAAAAGATCCCTGAGATAAAATCAAAAATGGATGGAAAAGTTCAATGGCGTACACGAGATCTTAAAGACGTCTGTGTGACATCCTGCCTTTTTTCCTCTGCATTGGAGTGAAGATTTCAGCTTTGTATTTCTCATCTGCAGGAAGTGTGTATCTCTCACGGGGGGGAAAGCGACGCATTAAAGCGATTGCAATCATCGCAGAGCATGTTGGCCAAATCTGCACCCACTCAGCGGAGTGGGCGAGAGACACACTCAGAGAGAGACAACGAGAGAGAGAGAGAGAGAGAGAGAATGCGAGAAACGCCATGCCGAGCCTGTGTGTGTGTTTGCGAAAGTGTTTGCATATCATGTGCAAATGGGTATTACGAGTTTGTGTGTGTGTGTGTGTTTGTGTGTGTGTGTGTGTGAGGTGGAGTGTGAACACAACACTGACTTCCTACTTCCTGTGAAGGTGATGGAGGCCATCAAAGCTGACACTTAACTATCAGTGCAAACACGGTGAACACACAGGCACTGATGAAAAGAGTGTGTGTGTGTGTGTGTGTAAGCAGTGCCGGGTCTCTGATCTTCCCTCTCCAGTGAAGATGGCACCTTTGACACGGAGGTGGCAGTGAGAGAGGGCGTGTGAAGGGTTAAACTCGTTTCCTTTCGGAGAATCTGAGACCAGAACAGAGTGTGTGGACGTGACTAGCGAGTAAATGCTACACTCGGGTGAAGGAGGCGCCGCTTTTTTCTCCTGACAAGCAATCCATCAGGAGGGGACGCACATGTACATACCTGTGCGTGCGCGCACACACACACACACACACACACACAATGAGTGATGGATGGACGACAGGATGCAGAAACAGACAATGAAAATAAATAGCATAAACCTACAGTTAATATTCAGACTGTGAAATTTCAGTCACAGCCAGGGCTCGGCAATGCGATCATACCATCTGTACCATCTATACCATGATCAATAGTCACAGAACACTTTTCTGAGTTTTCATTATTATCCTGAAATCTTCATCTGCTTTTTAATAACACTGAGAAACTCCGAACGACTGAACACAGATGAGTTATTATTACAAAATCTACAATTTTACAGACTTCTTTTAAGGTTTCCTTGCTTTTTGTTTAAATTATTTCATTTTGTAATTACATTATCCTTGACCAACAAACAAACAAACAAACAGGAAGGAAGTTGGAAGGAGGCAAGAATTCACTAAAATGTGTTTCATACTAACAAATACTTAAAAGTTATATTCCACAGAATGAACGAAAGAAAGAGAAGAAAAAGGAAGGAGAAATACTCTACAAATGTGCTTTAAAATGCATTTTGTCTGATAGAAAAGAGGAAAGAAAAGAAAAGTTAAGAAAGAAAAAATAGAATGAGGAAAACACTAAAGATGCACTTTAGAGATGTGCAGGAATTTGGCCTTTAGAAAGAAAGAAAGACAGAAATGATGGATGGAAAGAAGGAAAAGAATGATGAATTCGAAATGTGCTTTACACAATTACTTATTTAAAAAAAAAAAAAAATCACTTTGAAAAACAGAAAGAAAAAATGACCAGAGCACAGAAAGAAAGAAAGAAAAGAAGAAGCGTGTGTAAGTTTTAATATATAACTTGACGCTGAAGCTGTTATTTAGTGAAAGTGAAAATTTTGTATAGTTTGTAATCCGAGCTGTCACCCTGGAGCGTGACCTTTAACCTCAGGTCTGAAATAAACCCTAAATAAAATGAATGAATAAAAGCGTAAGTGCAGGATGTGTGTGTGTGTGTGTGTGTGTGTGTGTGTGTGTGTGTGTGTGTAAGCTCAGGTGAAGTTCCTCTCTCAGCACAGGAAGAGAAATAAACATGGCTGTTGCACTGCTCTCTGTGCACTCGGGCTAATTAAAGTACAGTCGTGTTACGGTGTAAATAAAGCACGCAGGATCAGCAGTAATCAGCGCTGTTTTACTGCCGAGGCCGAGCGTCGACAGAAGCGCGGGGTCGAGTCGTGTCCGTGTCACGACTCGCTGTTCACCGGCATGTGAGCGAGGTTAGACGAGTTCCAGAGAAAAGCGCCTACAAGATATACAAGGGCATAAAAAATATCTCCAGCGCTCCTCCTGCATATTTAATCCGCAGAGGGAGAGCTGGGAGGCAGCGGCGTGTGCGAGGAGGCATCCTGGCATCCGATCACATCGCAGGAAACCCGGCCAAAAGCACCGTCGGAATTAGCACACTCTGGGCATGAAAGGAAGAAACCTCTCTCTCTCTCTCTCTCTCTGCTGCTCTATAAAACATGTCTCATGTAGGCCCGAGCCTGCAGGTCTGCTTCGCCCGTCCCGTCCCGTCCTGATTAATTATTAAAGGCCTGCAGTTTCATGAGGCTGAATTTGACTTTATTACACTTTATTCACACTCGGAGCTCATGTAGACTTTATGACGTGTGTTAGTGCTGAGTCATCTGTTTAAATGGAAGGATAAGCTTCAGCTCGGGACTGTTATTCTTGGTGGATATTTTAAAAGATTTAATGAAGATAATGTTAATAAAACAGTAAATGTTGCCTTTTTTTCTTTTCACACAGCTGTGTTGTGACATAAATGCGAGAGGATGAGCTGGGCACCCACATAATCTCTGAGCAACGTGTTTACAAAATAATAATAATGTAAGAAGACACCGATGGCAGATCTTTATTTATTTATTTATAAGTACAAAGTGATGGATATGAGGTACAGTCACTGTCACGGAAAGAAAGAAAAAAGCAAGGAATAGCAGATCAGAGAAGAGAAAGAACATAAACAGGCGAATAAAAAATAGAAAGACAAAGGAAAGAAACGGAAGAGAACGAAATAAATAAGAAAAAAGGAAGAAAGAACATCAAAAGAATACCAAAAGTAAGAAATAAAAAAAAGCAATAATAAAATAAGAGAAAGAAAGGAAGAAAGAAAGAACATCAAAAGAATACAAAAAGTAAGAAATAAAAAAAAAGAAATAATAAAATAAGAGAAAGAAAGAAAGTGACAGAAGAGAAAGAAAGAAAGAAAGAACATAAACAAGTGAATAAAACAGAAATAAAAAGAAAGAAAGAAAGAAAGAAAGAAAGAAGGGAAGAGAAAGAACATAAACAAGGGAATGAAAAATAGAAAGAAAAAGAAAAGAAACGGAAGGGAATGAAATAAATAAAAAAGAAAGAAAGAAAGAACATCAAAAGAATACAAAAAGTAAGAAATTAAAAAAAAAAGAAATAAAATAAGAGAAAGAAAGAAAGAGACAGAAGAGAAAAGAAAGAAAGTAAGTAAGCAGTCAGGGTGTTCCCTTCCTGGAAGCCCCGACACTGGAGACTCCTTCCATGAGTAATAAATAAAAGCTGCAGGATTAAACAGCTCTGCGGGTGAAACAGACCCGAGTGCGGCTCCTGGGTTTATAAGGTGTAACGTGAGTTTTGGGTTTTTACTGGATTTATATTTCTTGAAAACTGGAATGATTTTGTCACTCACCTGGCAACCCTGTGTATAAGCCTAGCGTGTGCTGATTAGCCGGTCGCATGGGACACCGCCGCTCTCTCGACCCATTTCAGCTTCCTCTCATTTTCTCTTCGTTTATCTCATGGTGATTCTTTCTCTCATGCCTTATTTGCAACACCATTTTCCAGAAAAAAGCCAAAAACACAGGTGCTTTTTGTCCTGCTTTACTTATATATTTATATATTTATTCATTTTGTCTTCCTTCTCCTTCTAGTCCGTCATTCTATCGAGTTCGGCGCCAATCATCCGTGGTAGCAATCTTATGCAGAGTGCCGTGAATGGCTTCATTTCCTGGCCACGTGCGGCATTTATTTATTTATTTTTTGCATTGCCTCATGGGAAAAAATGAGCCGAGGTAATAGACTCGGCTCCAAAAAAAAAAAAAAAAGCAAAGACAAGCCACTCGGGTCCTGTTTGACTGGAGGCTCAGTAATAGCTGAACAACAGCATTTTCTTAGCAACACAGAGCAGCTGAATGAACTCAGGTAAAACATCTCGCTAGCTGAGAACACACTTATAGCCAGACATTAACCAGCTGAATTGCTGCAGAGGAAAGTGTTTAGTTCAGTTAGCGCCCATGTAGACGTTCCTCATGCACACTGAACACCTGTCCTGGTATTACCTGCCGTACTTGAGCATATAATGGACAATTAAACACCACCCTGATCATTCTAAACGTCCTCCACGTGACAGATGGTGCAGAGGAAGTGCTTACTCGGGATGTCTACGACGCCATGTCGACGTAATGGCAGCGTGAGGCTGTTTACTTTTTTCCCCTCAAGTTTCAAACTGTAATGGAGATTTGACAAATTGGCAAGCAGGCCGCAAACATCTGTGTGTTTCCTGCGATGCATGCTGGGTTATTTACACAAGCTACAGGGCTATATTACTCCCTGAATTCAAACGAGACAAAGGAGGCAGCGTGCACGAGTTACGACTCCCGATCTTAATTACGCTGCCGTCTGAAAAGCTAAAGAAAGACAGGAATTTATAACACATGCATCTTATCAAGCTTGTGTTATAAAGTTATAAAAAAGACCCTTCTGTGATAAATATTTGTAGCAACAATGCTACATTAAAAATATCGCCTGCCGAAGCTAGCTACATCACCAGCTACATGGCAACGGCAATCAGTGCGTTTGTTCGTCTGTCTGTTTTATTGTTTTGTGTCATTGTGGGCCTTTTCCAATATTATACAACAACCTTGGAAGCTCCAAGCTCACCATCTTTAAAGTAGTGGTTTGTCACTTTTAGCACCCTCTGCTGCCAGTGAGATACACTACAAAAAAAAAATTTAATAAACAATGAGGAAAAATACTAAATAACTCCATTATATTAAGCTAAAATATATAGTTTAAGCTACAAACTGACAAAATTGTTCTTCCAAAAGAATTTGTTAGCTAAGAACATCCTCCGACGCTTTAAAGATGTTTTGAAACATCAAAAAATCACCCATTCTTAATCCATCATAATTAACATCGACGAAACGTTTCCTGTGTTTACAAAGTTGCAGTTAAAATGGTGACTGGTCTGCTCTGTCTTTTCAATCCAGTAAGCACCTTTAATTGAAATGCTCACTAGCTTTGAAGGAGGCCATTTTAAAGGAGCAGTTTGTAATTTCTAGCACCCCCTGCTGCCAGTGAGGTGAATTGCAAATCAATAAATAAAGATATAAAGAGAGAGAGAAAGAGGAAAAATATTAAGTTCAAGAAAGAAAGAAAGAACAAAAAATGAATAAATTTCAGGGCCAGAAAAATTAACCCTAAAGTGTATAGTGTATCCCTTTGCTTTAAACACATCTTCATCTGTATCTTGATCTATTTATAAGATTACAGAAGTAGTAGCACTTTAAAACAATGGCGCACCGCACCTTTAATCCTCCTGCAACGTTTACTAATGTGAGGTGAATCTGTAAGGTCGGGGTATTTAAAGATTTAAAGCGAGTCACTGTTTGTTCCTGGCTTTGGGTTCGACTCGCCGACCTCGGAAGCTGAACCGGACCTTCAGGTGGCTCTCGGCACGCCTCCGGAGCAGCAGATGTGGCATCGCAGTAGGCCAGCTGCACAAGGCGTTACACACCCCGGAGCCCCCTGCTTCCATCTCCATCTGCCACCACTGAGCTACACACACACACACACACAGACAGACACACACCACACACATACACAGACAGACACACACACACACACACACACACACACACCATGTACACCCCACGACCTGCTGCTGGACTTCACCATTTATCAGACAGCTGAGAACTAGCATGTGCTAGCATGGAGAGGGGGCAGGATGCAATATGGCTGCTTCTGCGAGCGCCCTGTATGATGCACAGTCAGATCTAAGAAATTTCATCAGTTATCGAAAATATCTCAGATCGCTCACAAACCATTTGGTCCATTTTGTTTTCTTTTTTCTCCAGTTGCTATTACTCCACGCACCGCATTTCATCTGCAGGCTTCTGTCACTGCTGCATCTTACAGGACCAAAAAACAAACAAACAAACAAACCAAAAGTACTCAGTACATTTAATCAACCATAAGCACACGGCTTCGAGTTTAGCGTCGCACATTCAATCATAACACAAACACCTTCTAATTTCAAACAGATCTGCTGATGCACATATAAACCTGGACCAAAAGACATCACAAATACCAGCTGCAGCTCCGTCACTTTGGTCCTCAGCACAGTTTAGCGCCACCCAGTGTCTTACACTGTGTATATTTGCAAAAGAAAGCTAAAAGTCACTGTACTCATTTGCATATTCATTGCTTCATCGCGGTAATTTGCATATCAAACATGCTACATGAAGAAGGAAGATTTTCTGAAGGTGCTTGAGAAGAAGTCTAGAAGGTAAATGTGAAAACTCATGATCAGTGATTGGTTGTTGTCGTATAACTAGCGGCTGTGATGTGAGCTGGAGAGCCGTGTGGAGTGCTCTGCTCAAAACGTTAACAGATTTGTCTCTCTGTCTTTTCAATAAAGGGTCTAAAAGTCAATAAGTTAGCAACAGTGGTGTCCCTTCACATCAGCATCCGGCTTTTAGGCTTTAAAATGATTCAGATTTAAGTATAAAATGGTGGTGCTGCACAATGCTAAACCGGAGGCTGCTAGCTTCCACTACTTGTTAGCTACACTAGCCTCGTAGCTCCAGAGCGGAAATAAAGATGCACGTTTCAGACCGACACGTCTTTGCAAAAGGAATCCTTTCTGGACTGTTCCTTTCAAGCCCAAGACTTTTTCAATTGTTGCTCAGAAAGATATGAAGGAAATTAAAGCTAATTTAATTAAGGCTTTTAATTAGGATTAAGTCTTACACTTGTGTCGGAATAAATTGTTAAGTCATAAAGTGTTCCAGCAGTGTTTGTTTTGCAAAGAAAAAATAAATCTCCTCCATATTTCCATAAATCCGTCTAAGGGGAAAAAAGTCACTGGTTGCCATTGTCAGAATCCCCGCTGACAAGTCCGTATTTATTTTTTTTTTTACCTGCCAGGGAAGCCGCGTGCATAATCAGAAATGTTATTAGAAGTACAGCCGTGCTCGCCTGTTAGTCCTGTTACCCCTGCTCGTAATAACTCTCAATATGCAAATGAACTCTGGGTAATCTATTAACGTCACTTCGATTTTATTTCAGCGCTCCAATTTAGCAGATCCTGACACATCATCTCCGTACACGCGTTCATTTTGCCAGGAGAGCACGAGGGAAGGGCGGAGGAGCCATGTGCCATCTGTCTCTCCGCCATAATGACTCGGTAATGAAGCCGCCACGAACGCCGGCTCCCTCAGGCCTCGAGTTTCACACAAACGACAACAAGGAAAAAAAAAAAAAGAAACAACTTTCCCCTCGCTTTATTCTTCCATGTAGCAATTATTGTCATTCACACCTTTTCTTTGGAAAAAGAGGCGGGCCGGATGACTCGACGTTAATTACCCTGAGAGTCGGCGAAAAACTCTCGTCGGTGCCAGAAGGCTTTATAATTCCAGCATATGTTCTGCAGACCTGATGGGGGAATTCGCTCACTCGTCTCGGTCCTCGCAAGTCAAAGACCCCATTAGTGAGAAAACGGCTTCGCTAAATCCGACGAGATTTGTCCAATCCATGCAAATGACTCCTAATTCCCATTGTGCGTGGACCTGCGTTGGTAAGTAACGGACTCGGATTTAATTGAGGTGAAATTGAAATGGTAGATAATCTCATGAATATACATAAGAGCACAAACTCCAAGAGCGTGGACAATCTTTAATCCTGCTAACTTTAAGCAGTGTGGAGGATTTGTCAAGCCTCATATGGCTCGCTTGATTATTAATTTGCAGGAATCATTGATAGCGTTGGCGATTGAAGAGCTTTGTTTTATTTGCTGATGGCAGCTTTGCTTCTTTAAAAAAACGAAAAAAAAAAAAAAGAAAAACCTGACACGTGCCTCGACGAGTTCATTGGGAAAAAAAAAAAAAAAAGTCTGGCGCAATTGAGTGCTTTATTTGTTTCCGCGGCATTTCCATGTTAGAGTCTCGATACTCGTTGTTGAACAAAGTTGCAGTTGCTATGGTAACATTATAGCGTAACTAACTTTATCACCAACACTAGCTAATTCAGCTAGCTACATCGCTAGTTTTCATCTGCGGCTTAAAGATTCCAGGTACCGCACTGTTGTCTTTTACTAGTTCGTGTATACAAAGTGATTAGTCTAAATCCATGTTGCTTACATAGTGGTATCATAGGCTGAGCTCATACATAGCCCCGCCCCCAGAAGTGCATTATATGTAGCACTGTATTTACGAATCTAGATGATCAGAAATTGTTAAATTGTTACGTGTTTAGACATTGGCCCTCATTATTTTGTAGAGGAAATTGGCTGTTTCCATGGATTAAAAAGGCAGAACGAAGCTCTCGCTGCTACACAATGATCCACTACAGCATTAACTCTCATGTGTATGGTTGTGTATCGCCTACTTTTGTTTGAGCCACACGGAGCACTGCGAAGATTAGATAATGACTGAGATTATCCTGAATTTCCTCTTTGTTCGGCTCCATCAGCAGAGCCGAGGTCATCAACCACATCATCTGCCAGCGCAGGAAACTAAAGCGAAGACATAATGTTCTTTTCTCCTCACAATTTTTATTAAGCCGTGCGTCTTATCTCACACTGGACACACAGCAACATCTGCAGGATTCAATAAGTAAATAAATGGATTTGCAGAGAAATACCAACAAGATGATGTGGTCAACAAAGCGTGAGACAAAAATATCGACACAACTGTTGAATCTCCTCTTTGTCCAGGCTTTAACTTCAAATTAAAACATCACTAATTGATTATGCCAGTATATATTTTCTTGTATGTCTTTATCCATCCAGCTACCTAATTTGGGTTAGGTTGAAATTTTCACTTTCTTCATATACATCCTGTCATGTTTAGCTTAGCAATGCTAGTGCTGAAGTTTCCTTAGTGTTATGGCGTGAATATTAAATATGCGGCAAATTGTCAGTTTGTGCTTTTGACCTGATAAGTCAAACACACAATATCCTTGCTGTTTAAGTAGTTAAAGTTGTGAGAATATTGTTGCTAGGCAACTGGAAATCAGAGACACTCAGCATGAATTAGCAAATGACTCGGGCTAAAGATTTAGTTCACCAGAACATAGCTGTTAACTCTTAACCAAGAGGTTCGGAGATGGTGGAAATGAGACAAAACCATAAAGAACGTCAACATGTTCCTCAGATGTGTTAATAAATTACTAAGAAGGAACTCTGTTTGGCTAAAATTACACCGTAAATACACTTAGCATCAGATAATCGCAAATCGAACATTTAGAGGTTTGAGCATATTGAGAAACATTATGAGAATGGCGTGACACGGCAATATTCTGACAATTTTGACACAAGAGCAGTTTGTTGATGTGGAATCATCTTTTCAGCATGGTGACACATGACTGATTTTTAACATAGCATTATATCTAATAAAATAATGTTATAGCGATACAGTGGTGTGATGAAGCTGAGACACAGTTACCACTACAAGGCTGATTAGTTTCCTATAACAGCGAGTCCCCAAGTGCTTTATTCTCATATATTAATTGTACATACCTGTATATATATTTACTATTATTAACGCCCCCATGTCCTAACATCACTATAATTAGTTAAAGTAGCTAGTCGGCTTGCTAACTGCTAGAAGTCTAGCTCAGGTTAGTCACATGTTACGTGTTGTTGTAGGATTTCAGTATCAGTGTTGATATTCTCACTGATCTTATTTCAAGTCATATATAATTACAGTTATGATCTTACCATAACAAATTTAACTTTATTCATCACCATCATTAGCTAATTTAGCTAGCGAGCTAATTCAGACCACAAGATCTGCGGCTAAAGGTTTCCAGGTAACACACTATCGTGCTTTACTAATTCGCATACAGTACGTGATTAGTCTAAATCCATTAGATAATGACATCATAATGTTTGCTTTATGTACATTGTATTAAATTTATCATATTCCGTCTTTTACTTTTTATCATAGTTACAGTTTGTTACCGAATGTTCAGGAGCATGTTAGTTCCTGCTCTGATGTATGTTATAGCAGCTATAACTTTACGTTAGTTAGACAAAAACACAGCTTGCCATTTTACTGAGAAACTGTAAAGAGTTAACATGTCTGTCCTGAAGACTGGTACAAGGCGCTGACACTGGGGACTCCTTCCATACATGCTATAAAGTTCATAAATGAATGAGCTGTTACTATAGAAACGATAATGTAATGTGCAGCTGCACTAGTCAGAGCTGATGTTATAGAAAACTACCTTCCGACCAATCAGAATCCAGAACTCAACACATCAAAGCACATATATCCTCTCTGTGGCTGTGATAAAACCTGCTTCCGCTTTCACTATGCCACAAAGTCAGTCATGCATGTGTGTGTGTGTGTGTGTGTGTGTGTGTGTGTGTGTGTTATTCGCTCTGGACCTGCCTGGCCTGCTCTCCAGCTTCCGGCTCATCATCTTGTGTGATTTATTTGTGGGTGGCATAAAGCAGATGGCGTAGCGCACCGGCCCTGATCCACACGTCTGCTTCAGCGATACGACACATTTTAACGCCTCAACACTTTCTCCAAAATAAAGAGTGCGAATTAACAAACACTTACCCACCTTATCATTAAGTTTCATTTCCAAAATCCAATCCAATCCCATTAAATGTCATGTTCCCATCAAAGAGCTTAAAACAGTCCAACACACTCACAATATGGCAAAGAAAAAACAAAACAAGAATGAGCTGAATGCGTTAACGGGTTAAATTAACATAATCAAATTGAACCGAAGAATTTGTGTCAGTTTGTTTCGTTGTACGAAGACATAATTTATTACCGCGCGACTTATTATTCACAAAAAGATTCTTGGAAACGAAATGGGTTGTCAAAAACTAGTTAAAGCTCACCAACTGGAAATGAATTAATGCTCCCTGAATATTTCATGCAAAAAAATATGTTTTAATGACCTGACCTAGACCTGAATTTAACTTACTCTGTCTGTCTGTGTGTGTGTGTGTGTGTGTGTGTGTGTGTGTGTGTGTGTGTGTGTGTGTGTGTGTGTGTGTGT
>JAQQZR010000023.1:1031306-1044812 GCA_030068235.1 Notoglanidium macrostoma | reverse complement strand
AGTGAGGTAGAGAGACAGACATAGAGTGATACGGAGAGACAGACAGAGAGTGAGGTAGAGAGACAGACATAGAGTGATACGGAGAGACAGACAGAGAGTGAGGTAGAGAGACAGACATAGAGTGAGGCAGAGAGGCAGAGAGACAGACAAAGAGTGAGGCAGAGAGTGAGGCAGAGTGTGAGGCAGGGAGTAAGACAGGTGAAGGAGGTCTTATCTGATCACACCTCCTGCTGCTTGGACGATGCAGACTCCACACTGTCGGCTCGGGGATAAACCCCTCGTCCATCAAGTGAAGGCATTAGTGCTCGGATTCGAGTGAACTACGACAGAGTGTTTCCAAAACACCGAGCAATTCAGCCATCACGATAAAACACCGATCATTCCAGTGAAAGCACTAAAGCCCAAACAAGGTCCTGATCTTCCAGGCAATGTTTACATTCTCCATCCTAACTGTCCATCATTCACTCTTCTATCTGTCTGTCTACCTGTCTACCTGTCTCTCTCTCTCTCTCTCTCTCTCTCTCTGTTCTGTCCTGCTGTGGACAGAATGCCTCAGATTTTAACTTAAAGTGAGACAATAATTAAATTATTTTCCCAGCTTGAAGTTTTATGAGCTCAATTTCTCTAACAAACAGACAGAATGATGCACTTTATTTATTTATTTATTTATTTATTTTTAATATGATGTAGAGAAAATGAGCCATATGGCAACATGTTACACATTTTTACACAATATATATATATATCAAACTTTGCTAACAAAAGAATAGTTAAACAGCATTGATACATTAAATACAAAATACAAAAAAAAAACAGGCTAGTTTTATTAAGGGCTTTAAATATATATATATATATATATATATATATATATATTATTAGATTTACTGGCAAAAGAATCAATCAACATATATATGTATATTATATTAAAAACATCTTTACATCCAGTCATATATTTTCTGTAAGTAATTAAAAAATATTAAACATAGTAGCTTTAGCTTTTTGTTTTTGCATTATTTAGGTCTTTAAAATAATTCTGAATAAGCTTGTTGAGTTACAAAATGACAATAAATAAAATAAAATAAATGAATTTAATCAAAGGCTATTGAGATAACGAAAACATACGACGTGTCATCCATCTTGAAATTTAGCCACATAACCAGGCTAACAATGGCTAACTAGATCATCTAGACAGCTAGATAATCAGTTGCCATGGTAATTAACAAACCATAACCTAATGTGAAATAAAGGAATGGGTTCCAGCTGATTAGCTGTCCTGGTTTAAAGTGACTCACAGAAATACTTTGAATAAAAATGTCACCAGTATTCTCTTAATACAGCATTACAGCTTTAAAATCTAAAGAGACAGAGAATAAATGCAGCATGGCTGAGCAGTGAAAACTACACCAGGCATGAGATTGCAAAGTTTCTTCACTTTTTATGCTCATGAAGGTTATTTCTGAAGTATTTTCTCCAACAGTCAGATTTAGACATTGGTGTTTGAAGTGTGTGTGTGTGTGTGTGTGTGTGTGTGTGTGTGTGTGTGTAATAATTATCCCTACAGACCTGCAGTATGGCATCACATGCATTTTAATTTTAATCAGTGTATTTAAACAGGAGGTGGTTTGGGGAAAAAAGCGAGGCACTCATAAGGAGACGAAAATAAAGTAATTAGCGTGGAAACAATAAAGTTGTTATATAAAGACAGCCGAGTTTTATAAGGCTAATCAGCAATCAGTCATCACGGCTTTTCGTGTTGTTCTTTATTAGGAGAGTTTCAGTACCGGTAATAATAGTTTCAGCACGTAACGTGTAGACACTGGGCAGCGTGTTCAAGGCCGGGCGTTACTAAATTTCCCGCAACTGTGGTCAAAGATGGCAAATTCCAGAACCATGAACTAGAAGAGCACACTAATCAAAGTGGGTTGACTTCAAAGTAGCGTTAAGACGTAACTACGGATTCTAGCACTATTCAGAGGTTATGTGACAGTTACACTCAGTTGCACAGGGCGGAGTTTGTCTAAAATTGGCGCGTCTCAGTTAACCCCGATTCTGATCTCGCGCAGGTTTCTTCTGTGATGTCGGCTCGAATGAGGAGCGGTGTTAATTCCAGCGCCACCTTCTGACAGATTGATATAACTACAAAACATTCACGCTGTAAATTCACTTAAATAAACAAGATGGAATGTAGGAAGAAGGCCATTATTAAATACAATTAATTAATTAACGATATACTCCCTTTATAGTGCACGGAGATCTTAATCAGACATGTTTTTCTTCAGGAGTGAATTATTTCTGGATAAAATGCTGAATGAATGCAGCAGATGAGCACTCGCTCGGATTATCCTTCCCACCGTGAGCACGTTACGGCAGAGTGCATCGAATGAACACACAACCTGGCTTCCTTTTATTATTTCCACAAATCAAAACAGTGAATTAAAGTGTGATAAAATCTCCTACATCACACGCACATGCATATTATTATCACCTCCGTTTAGAATCTCGTAGCTTCATTAAACTGTGTAAAATCCCAGTGTGTGCTGGATCAAGTGCTATTCTCTGCGCTGCTGAATAACGAGTGTGGAAGCCGCTCTGTTCAATTAAACCGGTGATTAATGTGATCGTTACACAAACGCTGTTCACGCAGTCACACACTGCTGATATACGAGACTCCTGTTAGCTTGACGTTTTTGTTGGGGGGGCATTTTTTTCTATTTATTTTATGTATTTAACCCGACTCTTAATACCAGGAACTCCCATAAAATATTGACGTAACTATAAGACTTAAGGTGGTCTGAATTTGGCCCTAAATCTGAGGATTGACACACCAGTGACATGATGAGGACAGGGACAAGAACTGGAAAAGGACGTGAAATGACGGAACATGTGGATTTATGTCAATGAATAGCAATGTTTCCTTTTTATCATTTTAATATCGCAAAAAAAATGGAGTACAGGAACGAAATCATGAGGAGTCTTCAGGGACTTTACACCAAAGGAGTAATGAAAACTGTACTTTTTTATATCCTTCCTAAATTAGATGTGAGATCCCAGAGAAAGCGGGGGTCGGGGGTGGGATTTTGCAAATTTGACAACGCTCAGCACTTATTTGAAATGCGACCCAAGACAACAGCCATTAAAATATTAGTGAAGGTGTTTTTGTGTGTAATTTTATTTTTTAAGGACATCCTGTTCAGCAAACTTCAATTCCATTTCCTGGCCTAGAAACCCAGGCTCCTGGTGGGATTTCGGGCACTGGGGAACACAGTAACAAGGCAAATGTGTGCGAACACCGAAATCCAGACATCAAGAACCCGGCGCGGTCGTTTCATAAGCGCATTTTCATGCATATGTTGTCTCGGAGGTGCTGTTCTCAGACACTGACAAAGCACATTCACTTAAATTGTCACACCTTGCACTTTTGTTCTCCTAATTGTGCCATCATTCCACATGAAAGATCTATCTCATTAACACGGCAACTTCACAACAATCTCGGTTCTATGAAAACCCTTTAAATGAGCCCAAATTAATGATGCACGTTCTCCTCGCTGTGCATTTTTTCTTCTTCTCACACACACATATTCTTCTTCCTTATATATAGCTTTTCTTTGTAAAAAAAAAAAAGACTTTAATTTGCAAGATAAGCATGCTCAGGCACTGATTATCAATCAGAGAGGAAATAATAAAGCATCAATAGGTGATATCTCGCGGGTCTTTTTTCACCGCCTTATTAACGGAAGCCTTCGGGCCTGCGCTCACTCCAGATGCGCCGATCTTTTAATCTCAATGTACAAACATTCGGGTCAAATCTCCGCTCTTGAGAGGAAGAGCTTCTTGTCCGTGTCATTATCCGGGTTGCCTAGGCAACGTCGCACGCTAACATTTGTATGTCAGAATGATTCAATCGAAGATGAGAAGAAGAGAAAGAACACAGGGTTCTCTTCTTAACCTTGATCACAAGGCTACTAAAACTTTACTTTTGTCACCGCAAGGAATTAAGAACGCTGAAAGTGAAGAAGGAGAACAGTTCCACATAAATCAAGCTGGGACTGGAAATGCTTTATTTGCCACCGGGGAGCGTGTCTCTCTGTAAGAAGCAGCATTTAAGCAGCTCACGTCTGTTCATTAGCGCCGGTGCGAAGCCGAGAAGACCTAAATCTGCCTACGCGCCGGTGCAAAGCAGTTTAGCGAGTGTGTCATTGTGTTGGTTGTGTGAGAACGGCGCTGGGTTTTTATCATCCTTCCCACCGCAGAGCTCTCCAGGAGATTTTACTGTCAGCTCAGGAGGAAATATGACAACGAACGCCATCGGAACGGCTTTACGACGGCACGAGAAGCAATCAGCCGGCCCTTAACGAGCAACTCTCCAGCCTAACGCGTCGTGTTAAGCCCTGCACGCCGAATTAACGACTTCGCTTCTTGTCAGGGGCAGAACGAGTGTTCAGGGTTCCTGACTGGTTGTGAGGGTGGTGGCGAGAGAAGCTCTTCATCCAACCAGGATGTAAAATCATCACATTCACCGCTCCGTCTCATACGGGACACTGACGCTCCACCTGAGGCTCGATTAGGCTCGGATTAAGGCTCGCTGCCTGCTAAGTACCATATGATGCATGTGTGTGTGTGTGTGTGTGTGTGTGTGTGCTTGTGTGTGTGTGTGTGTGTGTGTGTGTGTGTGTGTGTGTGGCCTTTCAGTAACTGCACTCACTCATATTCCTGCTAATGCAGGAGGAAATCTGATGAGCTCCAAAGAGCAGCTGGATGAAAGATGAAAACATCTCATGCAGAGATGGTACATTTCTATTAAAGCTAAGCGTGCTAGCTTCACCTGGGGGTGTGTCATTAACCATTTATACCACAGCACTTTGAATTTTTGAATCTGATGAGGTTCCTTGTAGAGCACTAGATGCATGAAAACAGTTATACGTGAAATGTTTTCTAACAGGACTGGAATGAACGGAATCTTTTCTGAAACGGTTCTTCTGAGAGCTTGTTGTTGTTCTTCTCTCCAAAGAATCCTTAAGGAACTAGGAAGGTAACCAATGCGCTGCATTTAAGCCTCTAGCATTCAAGTCAGCATTCTTTGAAGATTAGATTTTGGATTTTGTTTGGATTAGAAGGTTCTAAGCAGAATGTTTTCTAAAAGTGTTCTCTCGAGTTTTTTGTTGTAGGGATCTATTTAAATCAGGAGGTTTTTCCAGAGGAACACACTGAAGAACCAGGAAGGTCTAATCATGAGAACATGCCATCTAAACATCAACTGCGAAAGAACCTGTGTTCAGCTGCACTACAATTTGTTTTTCAAATACAGCTAGGAGAACACGACGTGGTGCAGGAATCAATAAAGACCAGCGTGCAACATTGTCGTTGTGTCAGTTTACGTCTTCAAACCTATTATCCAGTCTGAGAGAAGTTACGGCAGTGTCCTGCTACAGCATCATACTGTTATTCCAGCATCCTTTTACTGCAGCATACTGTTACAGCAGCGTCCTCTTGAGGCAGTGTCCTGTTACAGCAGCGTCCTGTTACAGCAGCGTCCTCTTGAGGCAGTGTCCTGTTACAGCAGCGTCCTGTTATGGTGGCGTCCTGTTACTGCAGTGTCCTTTTACAGCAGCGTCCTGTTACAGCAGCGTCCTCTTGAGGCAGTGTTCTGTTACAGCAGCGCCCTGTTATGGCGGCGTCCTCTTGAGGCAGTGTCCTGTTACAGCAACGTCCTGTTAAGGCGGCGTCCTGTTACTGCAGTGTCCTTTTACAGCAGCGTCCTCTTAAGGCAGTTTCCTGTTACAGCAGCATCCTGTTACGGCAGCATCCTGTTAAGGCAGCGTCCTGTTACAGCAGCGTCCTCTTAAGGCAGTGTCCTGTTATGGCAGTATCCTGTTAATTCAGCGTCCTGTTACAGCACCGTCCTGTTACAGCAGCGTCCTATTATGACAGCGTCCTGTTAAGGCAGCGTCCTGTTACTGCAGTGTCCTGTTACAGCAGCATCCTCTTAAGGCAGTTTCCTGTTACAGCAGCATCCTGTTACGGCAGCATCCTGTTAAGGCAGCGTCCTGTTACTGCAGATTCCTATTATGGCAGTGTCCTGTTACGGCAGCGTCCTGTTACTGCAGTGTCCTTTTACGACAGCGTCCTGCTACTGCATTGTCCTTTTACAGCAGTGTCCTGTTACAGCAGCATCCTCTTAAGGCAGTGTCCTGTTACGGCAGCATCCTGTTAAGGTAGCGTCCTGTTACTGCAGTGTCCTTTTACGGCAGCGTCCTGTTACTGCAGTATTCTGTTACAGCAGTGTCCTCTTAAGGCAGTGTCCTGTTATGGCAGCATCCTGTTAAGGCAGCGTCCTGTTACAGCAGCGTCCTGTTACAGCAGCGAAGTATTATGTCAGCATCCTGTTAAGGCAGCGTCCTGTTATGGCGGAGTCCTGTTACTGCAGTGTCCTATTACAGCAGCGTCCGCTTAAGGCAGTGTCCTGTTACAGCAGCGTCCTGTTAAGGCAGCATCCTGTTACTGCAGCGTCCTTTTAAGGCAGCGTCCTGTTACGGCAGCGTCCTGTTATGGCAGCGTCCTGTTACAGCAGCGTACTGTTACTGCAGCGTCCTGCTCTACTGCTCATACAAGAGCAGAGAGAATGAGCGATGCGCGGATTCCAGATATCACCAAAATATTGTGAATAAAAGGAACGAATGAGTCATCGTCGTTACATGAGATGTTGATCTATTCCTGGAGTCAATTTCCTCTTCGAGTTTATCCGGTGGGAAAATGATTAAATCACCCGAGATGTCTTTTTTATTCCTGAGAAAGTCCATGTAGATTAATGTTCTCAGACGTGTTGTGATGGCTTTATGATGTTGGACTTTAAATATAGACAGAGTTCTGCAGCTTTACTGTCACATCATTCATTTATTCATTCATTTATTTATTTATTTATTTATTTATTTGGTTAGTTAGCTAAGATAATCTTTTAA
Organism: Notoglanidium macrostoma; assembly: GCA_030068235.1. Taxonomy (NCBI): domain Eukaryota; kingdom Metazoa; phylum Chordata; class Actinopteri; order Siluriformes; family Auchenoglanididae; genus Notoglanidium; species Notoglanidium macrostoma. The sequence goes on along the minus strand of JAQQZR010000023.1, from coordinate 1,037,856 downwards.
TATTTTTGCCCACCACTTATTTGTCTATGCTTGTGTTTCATTGAGTTGTTATGCATTTATTCATTTGTTGTTTGTTTATTAATTAATTAATCAATTTATTTATTTAACCTAGAATAAAATAGAAATAGAAATAAACAGATATTTATATTTAAAATGAGTACTTTAATTAATTGATAAGACGCTGGTAAGAATTATGTTTTGTACATAATCTCATTCTAATTTTGCAGAGAGTTGTGAAATAGGATATAATGTTGGCAATTTTACAGCTTTTAAATGTCAGAACTTTTGAAATCCAACTTTCTTTGAAGGCTCTTTTATAAAAAAAAAAAATGCTGTTCTACTCTCTCTCTCTCTCTCACTCTCTCGCTCTCTCTCTCTCGCTTTCTGTCTCTCTGTGAGATCTGGTGTGTGAATCTTCCATCGTGAGATCTCAGTCGGAAATCAAGGCGATAAAAAAATGCAGAACGATCAAACGTAGCGCCTCGTCTCAGTGCTTAGTGTCCTGATTAGCCTACCTGTGTGTGTTGGATTGACTTTCATCAGGTCCAGATGGAAGCAGTAGCACGTCTAATTTGATACAGGACTTGGTTATGATGTAGCGTTAGCTTAGCGCAGATGGCACAGCTTGGCCTCCTGATTCATGTTTCGTCGCCCCCAAGCTGAATACTGAAGAAGTGAATGAAGTGTGTCATGCTGGAAGATTCGAGCTGCTTCCTCCGTTATAACACGCTGTGTTTTCACACACACGAGTGACAGCAGCGTGAGCAACACGTCACCGGCTGTGACGATCAGCTTCTGAGGCGATAACACTTAAACCACAATGCAGGAAATGGCCTGTCTCGCCCAAACTCTATCAGTCGCAGCCTGTGGCTTTAATTACATCTTTTATTTATTTATTTAAAAACTTCTGTCACACCTGAGACGTGTTCATGAGAGAAGTTACAAACGCGAACTCGAACCTGAAGCTTCATGTACTTTGTTCTGAATTTGTGCTGCGTGAATTGTTACAAATTCCCAAAACACTCGCTATTGCAACTTCGAGCTTCTGCCAGCGCTGTTGAGCTCTGCATTCTGATTGGTCAGACGGTTTTGATTAATCTTCTATAACAGCGGCTCTTACAGCAGTGTAGCAGCTTGTTCTAATACGTTATCGTTTCCATAGTAACAGCTCGTTCACAGAGACTTGTATGACAAATGGATTTAAATTGTGTGTACCTGCTGATAAGTTGATAACAAGATAGGAATAAAACATGTTCGGGCGTGCTGTTATAGGAAAATAATCACATGACAGGGTGGTGGGATGAAGCGGAGTTTTCCAATAATTGCTCATCCCTGAGTTTTCATTCCTCTTATACAACAGCAAATAGTCTAGAATTACAAAAAAAGTTTTATTTACTGAAAAACGATACGTAGATTTAATGTTTCATGAAACTGTTCCTGTTCTCATGTTGTAGCAGCTATAAACAGTCTTACCCTCTTCAGTCTCTCTTTATTCTCTCGAAGTTAATAAGACAAAAAAAATTGAATGCGGCTTGTCGGTTTTTTTATTTGTTACCAAGAAACCGTAAAAGCGTAAACTCCTCCGTCCTGAAGACGTAATAATAAACGACAGACAGTGCTTCTGAAATAGCTGTTACTATAGAAACGATATTGTGTTAGAACAGTAAAGTGTTGTAGAAACTGACCAATCGGGATCCAGAATGTGACAGCGCTGTGGTGTGATCCGTGCTTTCGTGATCGTAAGGTTCTAATGTAGGGTCCTGCGTAGAACCTGCCCCAGAAAGGACAAACAGAAACAACCTTAAGGAACTTTTTCTTTATCTTTTTCTTAAACCGTACCATTCAGCTTCAACATTTGTACCCCAAGTGACAAAACAAGATGAAATATCTCCGTGTTTTCTCATGCAGGTTCTAAAGCTGAGATCCCTATTTAAAGCAGATGGACGGAACTCTCCGCATGGCTGCCCGCAGGGTATAACGATGGCCTGTCGGTGTCTGCGTTTGGGTTTTTTTGTGTGTATCTTTGCAGTTTGACTCGGTCATTAGCTATGCAAATAACCTCTCTATCTCTCTTTGGCAGATGCGCCCTGCCTGGTGTTCTGGTGTAGCTGAAATAATTACGCGCTGTTCCCCGACGTGTCACTCGTCCGTCCCTCCTGGAGGTTCCGTGGACAGAGGAAGCGTTTCCGCTGTCTCTTACAATGTGGAATTACCGAGAGCTGTGTTTTAACATGTCACGTTGAGAGCAGACAGATCCTGGCAATGAGAGGATCTTTTGTCTCTGTGAGCGGCTCAAGACTGGTGTGTGTGTGTGTGTGTGTGTGTGTGTGGGTGTGGGTGTGTGTGAGTGTGATGTTCTCAGCCTTGTACGTGACATTTCATAGTAGTGGAAGCTTATTGTATGGCCCATCAAGCATGAAGGATGAAAAAATTAATAAACATTGCAGAAGGAAGCACTAGCCTCTGCTGCACTGCGGATTTGTCACTGTTAGAGCCTTCATAAAGACTGTATAACACACGCACTAGCACTGAAAAGAATATAAGTACTTACAGAATAAAGCCATCAGTAATGTAACGTGTGTTCTGCTGCCGCTGGGATGAAGAGCATCTAGGAGCAGCTCAGAATAACCGGGTTTATAAATGAACTGCACTTTAGTCAAGCTTCGTAACACTCTTATGAGCACTGAGTAATGTAGAGGAAAATAATCCCCTTCAGGAATGACTACTCTCAGAAGGTTTAGAACCCTTAAAAGTTCTTAGAAGAATTCTGCAGTAGAGACTTTAAAGAAGGTCTCTGATGTAAGCTCTTTAAAAAAACAGAAGCATAAACCACCCAAAAAAACCCTTGAGGAACCATTTTTGGTGCAAACATTCCTACACCAGAAAGACTTAGAACTCTTTTCTTTTTTTTTTTTGAATGATAAGAACTCTTAATTATCCAATAAACCCGTAAAGAACCAAAGAAGAACCCATTTTCTTGCACAAATGCTATTGAGTGTGTATGCATGTGTTGTGATGTTCTGTAAGCACCGTGAACCTTCACAGAGCTCTCAGATTCAAAAACAGGGTTCTACTGGGAACTCTTTCTAATAGGAGAACTACGATATAGGGATCTGTATGGAACCTTTCATGGCTAACTCGAGAGTATTCCGTCTTAGATAAAGAAGAATGTTCAAATCGATTTCTTTTTCATCCTCTGAATTCCATCATCTGAACAATATGTTTCAGAAACACGAGTTTAAAAATAGAGATTCAATATCCAAGGAGAATGACATGAATAAGGAGTTTCTTTTTTAAAACATGTCCCAAAACCGAGGGTGGTTGATGAGAACCCGCGCAAGGTTAAACACCACAATGAAGACAAACAAATCAGTCATGATGATGATGAAGATGATGATGATGGTGCAAGAGCCAAACAGAGAGAAAAAAATAAACATGACTGAAATTCATAAAATATCTTTAGAAAGTTCCATCACTGTTCCAGAAGATTACACAATGACTGCCTAGGGTTCTAGCTGATTCTCCGAGAACAGTTCTTTTCTTGTAGGTCCAACACAAGGGTTTCTTTTTAAGGGCAAACCAAATTTCAAATTGGTTCTTTGGATGGTTTATGGTTCTAACTTTCTAAAGCCAATTTTATTTCTAACTTTAAAAAAAAAAAAATGGAAAACCTTTTTGTAGGGTTCCATGTAAACCTTTATAAAGTTCCCAGAGGACCAAAGAACCCTTATGCGTTCTAATTTTAGAACATGATTTCCCCTTAGTTCTTTGGATTCTACACAGACCCTTTAAGGATTTTTGCAGAGGTACAAACTAATGAATTCTTCAAGACTCTGCATTTTATAAGATATTCATCCTTTTATTGTGTGTGATTTTTGGTTCTAGTTTTTTTTTTAAAGCGGTTCTATTTGGAATCTTTTTTAATGGAAAGCCTGTGCTCTGTTATGGGTTCTACAAGATGTACTAACTAAATAACCTTTAAGTGGTCTACATTTTAGAGTATTCACTCAAAAAAAAAAAAAAAAAGCTTGTACGATTTGAATTTGTTTAAAAAAAGACATTTAAGTAATAAATAATACAGAGAAATATGGGGACCTTTTTGGTTTGTTTCTTTCTTCCTTTCTTTCTTTCCTTCTTTCTCTTAACTCTCTTTCTTTTAAGAGTGAATTCTAAGAAAATGTAAAAACCCTTTGGTTGCCTCTCTGGCAGACCACTTACAAGGTCTACGTAGAACCCTACAACAGAGTATTTCCATTTAAAAGGTTCCAAAGAGACCCAGTTTAGAAAGCCAGAACCATAAAACATCAGATAACCAGATAAACCCATGAGAAGGTGTTTTTTTTTTCTAATATATTTAATGAGTTAATGATCTCTATGAATTAATGATCATAGACAGCTGTGATCATTTTCTCAGGAACTCTTAAACCTTCTATGCAGATCCTTAAATTGAGGGTTTCCCCTTTATAAAATGGTTCCAAACAGAAATCTTTAGGAAAACAAAAAACATAGTTTCCAACATGAATGATGTTAGTAAATTCAAAACCATGTCTGAGGGAACTCTTTAATGTTCTATGTAGAACCCTAAAACCAAGGGTTTCTCTTTCAGGACCCAAACAGAACCCTAGAATTATAAATCACCCGAAGAATCCAGAAAAGGATGTACAGTGTTGAGAGAACTTCTAAAAGACATCAAAACATAAAACACAAAAACACACCTTTCCTTTTGTTGAGAGTGACAGGTGTGTGTGTGTGTGTGTGTGTGTGTGTGTGTGTGTGTAGGTTTGATGGACAGAAGAATGGATGAGACGTAGATGAGTTGTGAAGGAAAAAATCCACAGCAGTCATCAATTTCAGAGCGACTCGTCCTTCACCACGTCTCTCCGTTCATTTCTTCAGCACCTGACAACTTCCTGCTTAATGACCGAACTAATGATCATTTTCTGGAACGTTCCCACAGACGCTAGAATCTTCTGATTAAAAATAAATAAATAAATAACTCAGTAAATACGACAGCGAGGATCTGCGACTCATCAGAGAAAAAGAGATTTAACTTGACTGCTTTCTGAAAAACAAACTAAATTAAAGGACAGATATATTTTTTTTTCTGTAAAAGTTCCAAACTGTCCAAAAACCTTAAACAAGTAGAATTTCTAATCATTTCAGATCGATTCTAAACTCATCATATGTCAGTACCAGGTTTATACGGGAGATACAAGACATCTGATTCAGGCAGGAGGCGTGGCCTGAAGTCCGAAGATGTTAGTGATTCAGTGATTAAATGATTAATGATTCATTAAGTGAGTCAGTGATTCATTAAGTGAGTCGGTGATTCATTAAGTGAGTCAGTGATTCATTAAGTGATTCAGATGATACTACGGTTCACAATTTGTGGGGGGTTTTTTTATTTAAGATCTATTTTATGGGCTATTTTATCAATTTTATTTTAAAGATTTGACTTTATTTTCTGTAAATGTGTTTTCTGTTCATCAGCTGAGTTTCGGTGCTGCGTTTCCTGGTTTTGCTAGATTTCTTTATTTGTTATGATGGTTTATTTAATCTCTGACTCTGACATCTCGCTGAAACGATGATGTTAATTGCGTGAATCCGTGTGAATAGCGTGTGATTTCTTAAACTCTTTACACTGCGCTAGTAGAGTGTGTGATGGAGTGTGTGATGGAGTGTGTGTCCACCTGAACGATTTATGCTCAAGTTAACAACATGAAGTTGAGAGAAATTCCCCTTCACTGGAAGGATTTAACGTTTGCTACGGATTATAAGGCACCAGTTTTTTTCCCCCTCAGATTTGTTATTAACACTTAGATTAAAATTTACTGCGGGAGAAAAAATACAAGACCGGAATTGAATCAAATCTTATCATAATACAACAATGAAGCATAAATTATTTAATATTTTAATTGGCTTTTAAAATTTTTTTTGACTTTATTCTAGATAAAAATCTAAAAATAAAAAAAATTTAAATAAATTGTCTTGAAACGCTAAATATGTTCCATATGATTATTTATTTATTTATTTATTTATCTATCTATTATTATTTTTTTATTTGCCTGTTTGTTTGTTTTGAAAGTTTATTAGTTGCAGATATTATTTAGAAAAATTCTATATTACACAAACTTATTTATTTGTTTGTTTGTTGCTTATTTTACTTATGCAAATATACATAATAGAAAGAAACCATGATTTATTCATTCGTTTGTTTGTTTGTTTAGTTATTAGCTAGTTAGCCACAAATTTTGTTAAATGATCTTTCCCTTTTTACCTTATGAATATGTTATATGCATAAAAATATATACAAATAATTATAAATTATATAATAAATAATAAGTAGCGTTCTTATATATTTATTATCTTTGCTTGTTTGTTTGTTTGCTTGTTGGTGTCGTTAGAGAAATGAATTAAATCTCATTGTTTGTGTTTGTTTGTGAATTTGGAGTTCAAAGTGCTGCTGCTTCACACTTCCTGCGTGTGTGTGTGTGTGTGTGTGTGTGTGTGTGTGTGTGTGTGTGTGTGTGTGTGTGTGTGTGTGTGTGTG
>JAQQZR010000023.1:1010125-1025493 GCA_030068235.1 Notoglanidium macrostoma | reverse complement strand
TACCGCACACCCTATTCACTATAGAGTCCACTGAGGGCGTGTCCCATACCGCACACCCTATTCACTATAGAGTCCACGTGGGCATGTTCCAAACCATACTCCCTGGTCACTATAGAGCCTATTCATTATATAGACCACATAAACACCATCAATCACCACCATCAATGTTGCATGTCCCAAACCGCACACCATGTACACTCTATAAAGTCCAAATAAAAACCATCATCAGGTCCAATGGGGAAGTGTCCTAATCCAAACTCACTATGCACTATATAGTTCACATAAACAGCATGTGGACAATCTGTATTCACTCTATTTATCACAAATAAACACCATCATCAGTTCACTATAGGTGGTCTCAAATAACATACCCTATCCACTATTTAGGGCATCTAAACATCACCACTCCTCTGTGGGCGTGTCCCAATCAACATTACCAATCCGCTATATAGGACATATAAACATCACCACTTCTTTGTGGGCGTGTCCCAGTTAACATAACCAATCCACTATATAGGCAAGACAATTGGTTCACTGCAGGTGCACTCCAAACCGCACTATATTGGCCAATGTGGCCATGTCCTAAACCACACACCCTATTCAATGTAACGTTCAATGTGGGTGTGTCCCCTACCACACACTCTATTCACTATTTAGGCCACATAAACACAGTCTTCACTTCATGGAAGATGTTTCCTAAAGCCGTATTCACTCTTTCAGCCACATGCCATGTTCCTACACAAGGGTCTATTTGGACACTAGCTGCTGCAGTGCATTATGGGAGGTCATGAGTGCACTCAATATTCTCCACTACAAAATGGCAGTCTCTGAAAAGAGTGTAGCTCTAACGCTAATGCTAAGTCGGTGAGATTGAATCTGTGTTAAAGGTCAGAGCAATAGATCATGAGGCCAGACATAAAGTCATAAATGTCTCTGCACTGTAGGTCCAAAAGTCTCAGCACATTAGCAGGAACAGTAGGCTGGTGATATGAGACATTTATTACAGTGTTTATATGGCCTATATAGTGAATAGGGTATGTGGTTTGGGACATGTCCACAGTGAACTGATGATGATGGAACATTTATAATGGAATAGGGAATGTGCTCTCCATATTGAAAAGGGTGAGCAGTTTGGGACACATCCATAGTGGACTGAAGATGATGGACGTATTGTAGAAGTGCTTATGTGCCCTATATGGTGAATAGGGTGTATGGTTTTGACACATGGACTAATGATGTTTATGTGGCCTTTGTAGTGAATAGGGCTTATGGTTTAGGATATGTCCAAAGTAGACTTATGATGGTGTTTATTTAGCCTATACAGTGATTAGGACATGGGATTTGGGACATGTATGCCAATGGATGTAGCCTATGTAGTGAATGGGGGTGTGGTTTGGGACACATCCACAGTGGGACTGACAATGATGAGATGCTTGGAAAATACAAATAATTTGTATAATAAATAAAATATGTTTCATTAATTCAACTGGTATGTGAGAAGATTAGTGAGCAAACTGAATTAGGACACCACTGAGGAACAAACTGTTGTGACACTAATGGTGTAAAAGTCCTCTGTGACTTTTTTTCTCTCTCTCTTACAGAGCGGGTGGAGTCAGTCTGAGTGGATGAAGTGTGACTTTTCCAACTCTCTATCTTTCTTTTCTTCTCCATCACACTTTTCCCTCATTCCCTCGCTCCTTCTGTTTCAGTCACTTAGCCATGCACAGACAAGGTGGAAGCTACAGAGTGGAAGAAGACAACACTCATCTGTCCATCAAATGCATTCATGCAGACAGAAGAAAGGAGAAATCCTCTCTCTCTCTCTCTCTCTCTCTCTCTCTCTCTCTCTCTCTGTGCAGAGAGATGGAGGAGCTTGTACTGAACAGCTCACACACTTTCATGGTTCACTGTGACAGGACTCCCGTATAAACCCTCACTGCGGTAGGGCCGAGTTTCCACGCAATAACTCATCCGACGGCCGCAATCGCCTTTTGGAATTTCATGACTGTGAGGGATGAAGTGAATTTTCATCTGAAATAGTCTCTTTTTTTTGGACAAGAATGTAATATAAACCCTTCTCCACTTTCACACATTAACCAGAGTTTTGCTCCTCACATTGCTTAAATGGCTATACACTATAAACTTTACTGTTGGTTGCCATGGTTACAATAGTAGCAGCTAGCTAGTGCAATGCACTGTACATCTGATATACTTGATCTTTTTCAGGCTTTTTGTTCATTTTCAATCTAAAGAAGCATTTAAAAAATATTTAGCTTTAGAAAAAACATGATTTTATTTAGGTAATTCTTTACATGGAAACAACATTTACACAGTAATTTACACTAATTTCTGTTTCAAATCCCGATATATTTAAAGTGATAACCATCGGAATCTGCAACGTCTTCACAAGGAACAGATACCAGACAGGAAGAACAAAAAAAGCCTCCTGAAAAGTGCCTCATTCCCATTGGTGGTTGCTGAATAAATTTTCTCCTGATTTGCATAAATAAATTGCTCCTCCGCATTCGCTGTAAACTGCTGTAACTCTTCTTCACACTTTCTTCAAGTTGCTCTGTTTGTCACTAGTGTGTGTTCCTATATTGATGTAATTATTGCATATATTGTATTATATACTTCATATATTAACTGATTGTACAAATTTGTGAAATAATCAAAAAATATAAACAAATAAAAATGGAGCAGGAAAACCGCTCGTGTATAAACTGAGTCAGTGTCTATAGTTTCACAGTGATCTGAAAACACCGGCTCTCATTTATCATTCATTTAGTAAAGTTGCATGTAAATATTTTTGTAGCTGTCCAAACGAAGTCCCGGTAATTTTACAAAGTCACATCTGTATCAATTGTTACAATTGTAATTTACAATCAATAAAAAATTTACCAAGTGTGATTCACAGCACATCTGGTTTACAATTAGCCACCACAAAACTCCTTAAAAGACACAACGTTTACAAAAAGCAGTAGAGGTCGAAAATCATAAACAATACGATAACCGTAGTCTAAATATCGCTATCGTAAATTACGGTTTTCAGTATTAGCATTAATCAATATGAGCGAGCCAAATTTATTTTAATTATTCATTTATTTATTTGCAAAACTGAATCCCGATTAGCCAATAGAACATCTGATTCTGAATGAAGACAGAAATGTGGGACTGTTTTCAGTCTCGCAGTTATTCTCCGGTAGCAATGCAAATGATCCATAATCTTTTTATAGTCTCTGCCAAAACCAGGCATGATGCGTGTCTGTGCTCATCAGAAGCCTCGGAATATAAACAGCAAACGAACCAAACAGATAACGAACGACTCGGAATATTCAGCAACAAAAAAAGGATAAAAATATCTCTCTATCTGGAGATTTGCCAGTTTGCAGCAGACTCTCATGCAACATGAAAGTGCTTTATTTATCTCTCGACAGTGATGGTCAGTTTTTTTGTTTAAAGCCAACGCTGTAGTGAAGAGGGATGGGAACCTCAGACTTTTTTTTTTAGATCAAGTTAAAATCTGTTACATTAAAAAAAGTGTTCATAAATCCTTTTAATTGAGATGAAAGGGAACACTCTGTCCCTCTATAAATCTTCACGACGAGACGCTTTTCCCCGAGCGAGCACACAATGGGCCGCACTTTTCAATTTGGCGAGGAGAGAAAATGGAGGAGTGAAGTAAAAAGCAGGCGCTTTAGCAGTGGAACGTTACATCTATTCTACTTTGTTCCAGCCTTTTGGGAGTAAGTGGAGGGCAGCCGTACACTCGCCTATCCGTTTACACTTTCTTTTACAAGAGCGCGGCGGCTGTAATTGTGTTCCACAGTGCCGTCTTCTGCTGCCTGGCTTGCCTCCTCGAGACCTCGGCGTGATGAAGAAAAATGTAACTCAGTTTGAGGCTTCTCGTTTCTTTCTTTTTTTTCCGTCCATGCAGCTGCATAACTTTTGCCGGTTTTCCGCAGGATGTCGTGATACATCGCTATGCTATTGCACCGTGATATAAAAATCAGAAAACATTAGCTATGATAAGAACAGGACAGAATCATCACAGAGCCAATATTTACGTCGCCATGAGGAAGCAGAGCTAGTGGGCGGGGCTACTTCTGATTCTTAATATACGCTGTATGGACAAAAGTATTGGGACACACCTCTTAATTATTGAATTCAAGTGTTGTTGCTGGAACAACAGCAACTCAGCCACGAAGCGGAAGACCACGTAAAGTCACAGAGCGGGGTCAATGGCTACTAAGGTCCATGGTGCGTAAAGGTCGCCAACGTTCTGCTGATTCCGTAGCTGAAGAGTTCCAAACTTCCACCGGCATTAATGTAAGCACAAAAACTGTGCGGTGGAGCTTCATGGAATGCCACTGCATACAAGCTTCACACCACCGAGTCCAATGCCAAGCGTCAGATGGAGTGGTGTAAAGCGCACCGCCACTGGACTGTAGCGCAGTGGGAACATGTTCTATGGAGTGATGAATCACGCTTCTCTGTTTGGCAGTCAGATGGGCGAGTCCGGGTTTGGCGGATGCTGGGAGAACGTTACCCGCCTGACTGCATTCTGCCAACTGTGAGGTTTGGTGGAGGAGGGATAATGGTGTGGGCTGTTTTTCAGGGTTCGGGCCCCTTACTTCCAGTGAAGGGCGAGCTTAATGCTTAAGCATACAAAACCATTTCGGACAACGCTATGTTTCCAACTTTGCGGACACAGTATGGGGAGGCCCTTGTCTATTCCAGCATGACTGTGTCTCAGTACACAAAGCAAGGTCCATAAAGACATGGTTGGATGAGTTCGGTGTGGAAGAACTTGACTTGCCCACACAGAGCCCTGACCTCAACCTCATCTAACACCTTTGGGATGAACTGGACCGGAGATTGCGAGCCAGGCCGTCTCGTCCAACATCAGTGTCTGACCTTGTAAATGCTCTACAGAATGAATGGGCACAAATTCCCCCAGAAACACTCCAGAATCCTGTGGAAAGCCTTCCAAGAAGAGTGGAAGCTGTTATAGGTGCAAATAGGGGACCGACTCCATATTAAAGTCTATGTAATGTCATTAAAGTCCCTGTTGGTGTAATGGTCAGGTGTCCCAATACTTTTAGTGTAATCTCAGCCAACGACATGAAATGTAAATCAAACATAAGCGACTCAATATATAAAAAAAAAAACCTTAATTAAATCACATCTTTGAATTTAAACCTGTGCATGAAATAAAACCTTTTTATGTGCCTCTTTATGTTCAAATAATATTTAAAGAAAATGTAGTCTTCATGAACACGAAGTATTTTATACCCTATGACCAATCAAACGCCACCCTTTTTTGTGCTTATACTATTTGTTTTATGCTTTATATTCTCAGTGATCCCGCTTACCTTTCACTGTTATGCTAACTAGCCATTTAGCTAACACACTGACATCGTCATCATTTACAGAGCTACAATACCTTACTACTACGTTAGCTATTTAGCTGATCATGCTCCAATATACTGTAGCAGCCCCACGTTGTAAAGCTAGCCAGTTAGCTATAATCTAATACCTTATGATGCTTTATGCTATTACAACGCGAGCTACTTCTTTAATTTAACAAGCTAGCTTGATTTTGTGATTAGCCGCTGTCGTTTTTAGAAATGATGATGGCTGAGTGATTTCATGGCGGATTGTTGATCAGATAATAAGAGTTGAATAGGACTTCTAATGCAGGAGTGTGTAATAAAGTGCAGAAATTGTACACGCAACGGGCAGAGACACTACAATACATTATATTTCAAAATGCAAGTCTCAAACCCCGCGTGCTACATCCCGAGGCTTGCATATTGCTCTACTGTAATTTTCCATCTGATTTGAATACAAAAGAATTTAAATAAACATGCCGACATGTCACCCGTTTAATACCTTCTGTAGTTAATGTATATGTGCATACATAAACTCCGAGGTCTGTTGTAACAAATCGCACCGCTGTCTCTCATTCAGTTCTACATTATACACTTCCTATACATTTCCTTTTTCATTATTCATGTGAGTTCTCTCTAATGGCTGCCGTACATCATGCGAGGAATTTCGTATCACCGGTGAGTAATTATACGATCTGTCTGTCTGCAAGATTTATAAGACGATTTGTAATTATATGTATCATTTTTTTGTCTTGTTTTTTAGTATGACCTTTATATTTTAAGCCCATTCGAAATCCATTTGTACTTTTTTTACTGTCTTTTTTTCTTCAACACTTTCTCGTGTGTTACACTAAATATTATGGATGAATCTTCAAGAAAACTAATGTTCAGCGTGCATTAAATAGAATGCAGCACCTGCTTTGGTACGGCCGCTGATAAACAACCTCGGAGATATTAATAAAAAATAAAACATTACTCATTCCGGGGGCTAATTAATCCTAAAGGCGGCGCGTTACATGCTGCATTACGTTAGTTAGCACACGCAGAGTGCGCGAGCCACAGAGCGTAGCCACTTCATGTTTAAGTCAGTAAACATATGAGACTTGGGTCATGTCCAGGTGTGTATGACACACACTTTCTCCCTCAGGCTCTTGTCCAATTATAGATTAGCTCCAAGTCCTCCACCGTAGCACTGCAGGAATCTCATAAAATCATTTCACTCAATATTACACCGTCGATAACTAATTACTCGCCCGGTAATTTGCTTTCCGAAAGTCTGTAGAGGAGGACGAGGAGTGTACAGGTCGCATTTATAATGAAGCTGGGAAATGAGAGCAGAAACACAAGGCCGGAGTTTAGGGTCACTCACATCTCCTGCAAAAAAACATTTCTAATGAGTGAGAAACTTGGATTTGATATGACTGAAGCTGTAATTCATGTAATTACACCTTGTTAGAATGTGATATGTAAAGGTGAAACAGAGTTACTGTTACTGTCCTGAAGAGTCCTGAAGAGTTTTATACCTCTTATAGCACAGCAAGTTGTAATATCTTTATTAAATAACACCACCCTTTTTAATCTGCTTATATTTACGTTTAACGTCCGTGAAACAAGTTAGTTTCAAATTTCCAAATCATGTTCACTCGCTAATCCGACTTCAACTTGAGGTCATTTTTTATCACCTGTTATCACTGTTGAATTCTGCATTCTGATTGGTCAGAAGGTGTTGATTCATTTTCTGTAATGGAAACTCTGATAGCAGTGCTTAAACGTTATCGTTTCCATAGTAACAGCTCATTCACAGGGACTTGTAAAAGGGATGGATTAAATACGTGTGTAATTGTTGATAGGTTGAAAAGGAAGTAATTAAACACGTTGGGGAGTGCTGGTACAGGAAAATGATCAACGACAGGGTGGTGTGATGAAGCGGAGGTCCTGTCAACACCCGAAAGTTCCAATAACAGCACGTCGCTGTATTGTATAATAGCAGATAGCCCAGAATTACAATTAAAATTTTTTTTGTTTACTGAAAAATGACACATCATATGTTTTGTCAATATATAATGACATTTAATGTTTCGTGAAACAAGCTATAAACGGTCGTACTCACTTTATTCTTTCCCTTTAAGATAAAAAGAGAAAAAAACCACAAAGCACCAACACTGGAGACTCCTTCCATAAATGATACATAAACATCTCCTTACTTCAAGGAAACCCCAACATATTAACGGTTACATAATGCGCTGTACATGTCGCTGTGAACGAGCTGTTACTATAGAAACGATTTGTATTTCTATAAACTTGTTATAGAAAATTCACCAACACCTTCTGACCAATCAGAAGCCAGAATCCAACAGCGCTGTGGTGTATTAGATGAAAATCTTTTTTTTTTTCTATCGTCCACAATGTGCAGATTATGTTTAGGAATCTACACCGGAAATGAGAATCCTGGAACGTACGTGAACCGGCTTAAAATGAGCCAAGAAATGTAGAGAGAGAGAGACAGAGAGAGAGAGAGAGCGAGAGAGAGCGAGAGAGAGAGTATAATTAGCTGAGCCGCTGCCAAACTTTAGCCATGGAGGGCGACAGGACCTCAATCAGCACTTTGGCCCTGAAGTGCACTAAACTAAACGAGCCAGTTGTAAAGTGTGATGTGTCCTGGGCTTTATTTGAGGGAGCGAGCTGTAGTTACAGAACATATTCTATTTTAGCGATAATGATAATTATTCTAAACAGTATGAACTAATATCTGTGTATCATTAGGACTGTTTTAACATTCTGACCACACACAATGCCCTTCAAGTCCCTTCTGTTACTTTTGTCCATCATGGTTGGACAACATAAATATAAAGCTTTTGCTATCTCAGATAAAAATCACATTGTAAAAGAATTCTTTGTTTGTGAGTTGAAAGAAATATGAAATGGAAGTACATCATTGCCCTGAGTGCAAGTAGCCTATTGTGAGAGATTTCTGTTCTCTGTTCTACCTATCTGAATGGTTCATCCTTGAAATTTAATTAGCAAATAAAAATACTCTATATACAGGTTTAAAAAAAAATTATAAATAAATACATTTTAGTGTCACAGCTCTTTTCAAATCCTGTTTCTGAGGACTCGAGAAAAGGAGACGTGTTCAGATTTGATTGTCGTTCATTTCAGCCAATCAGCAATTGAGAAATGATCACTTATTCATTGGTGTGCTCACTGACTCATTGGTGTGCTCACTGACTCATTGGTGTGATCACTGACTCATTGGTGTGATCACTGACTCATTGGTGTGATCACTGACTCATTGGTGTGCTCATTGACTCTTTGGTGTGCTCACTGACTCATTGGTGTGATCACTGACTCATTGGTGTGCTCACTGTTTCATTGGTGTGATCACTGATTCACTGGTGTGCTCACTGACTCATTGGTGTGCTCACTGACTCATTGGTGTGCTCACTGAATCATTGGTGTGATCACTGATTCACCGGTGTGATCACTAATTTATTGGTGTGATCACTCATTCATTGCTATGATCACTGACTCATTGGTGTGATCACTGAATCATTGGTGTGATCACTGATTTATTGGTGTGCTCACTGATTCATTGCTGTGATCACTGATTCATTGGTGTGCTCACTGATTCATTGGTGTGCTCACTGATTCATTGCTGTGATCACTGATTCATTGCTGTGATCACTGATTCATTGGTGTGCTCACTGATTCATTGCTGTGATCACTGACTCATTGGTGTGATCACTGATTCATTGGTGTGCTCACTGATTCATTGGTGTGATCACTGACTCATTGGTGTGCTCACTGACTCATTGGTGTGATCACTGATTCATTGGTGTGCTCACTGACTCATTGGTGTGCTCACTGACTCATTGGTGTTCTCACTGATTCATTGGTGTGCTCACTGATTCATTGGTGTGATCACTGATTCATTGGTGTGCTCACTGATTCATTGGTGTGCTCACTGACTCATTGCTGTGATCACTGATTCATTGGTGTGCTCACTGACTCATTGGTGTGCTCACTGACTCATTGGTGTGCTCACTGACTCATTGGTGTGATCACTGACTCATTGCTAAATCTGAATTTCATGCAATACATTTTAACTTTGACTTGTGCCAATAATATTTTAACTTAGATTTTGAACAATTTCCACCTACATGTTCATTTGTATATGCATGTGTGTTAAATTATTTTATTTTATTTTATTTATTTACACTATACTGATCCAACAAGGTTGGGGGCTTTAAAAGCTCCAGATGACATTTAAGCTACTTTAAAGATAGAATTCATCTAAAAGCTTTTGTTAAAGCAAATGATCTGAATTATGTCTAATTAAACATAAGCTGTGGCAGAGAACTGACTGTGAGTGTGTGTTGGGATGGAGAAGCAAAGCTAGTGATTGTTCATTCCGTGCATTTCTTTTAACATACCATCAGAATGGCAACTGAACGGTGTAAATATGGAAGAAAATATTGTACAGATTTGGGGGAGGGGAAAGCCAATGTTAAAAATGTGTGTTGCAGAGACGGCAAATCTGATTTCGGTGACTACAGGTTTTCAACAAGCTTCAGGTCTTTTTGTGCATTTTTTTTTTTTTTTGAGGTGGAGTTGAGCTGGAAATCTTGCTGAGACAACACAGCTGCTCTCCTCAACATACCCAAGTTGCTTGATCTCACTCAGCATTAAACAGGATTCTGTGCTCAAACATTTTCCCCCATCATCTGCCTCCTGTGTGTGTTCAAACCGCATTAGCTTTAAGATGGACTCCATCCGTGCCGCTCCATTAGCCCTCCCCAGATAACGCAGCACATCTCAGCCATGTTTACTTAACATGCAGGATCCGGCCTCCTCGATTTGCGCTAATCAGCCGATAAGACGAGAGCCCTTTCCCTAATCCCTGGAGGCTGAAAGCCGAACTCCTAATGGTCATTAGTAGTAATTACGCTCCCTAACCGGCACATCTGAACCAGTTGTCCTCACTAATAAGGAGCGTTTTTTCCCCCGCTGCCCTCTCACACACCAGCCACACACGCTGCGTCCAATAATTTCATCTTTTTATTTTTTTCCCATCATAACCTATGAAAATGTATATAAATAAAAAAGCTAGTCTTGTGAATGAAAAAAAAAAAGCATTTTGATGAGCAGCAGGACAGCGGCGGAGATATCCGAGCCCACCGCAGGAGCCGAGCTCCAATTTCACACGTGTGTGTGTATCATTTTAAAAAAGCGCCCCTGCCTGGATTGAAAAAAAAAAAAAGGACAAAAATATCTGCTCTGCAGGGACAATGCTGTGTGATTTAGCGCTCACGTGATTAAACGCTCGGTGTGAGCGTTTCAGATTCAGCTGATGCCGTTTTTTTCCCATCAGGAACGCTGATGAAAGTGTATGCAAAGTAAATTTCGCTCTCTCACACTCCATCTCTCCGCCTTTCCTTCAGTTCTCTCTCAGACTTGGTCCAAATATTTTGTAAATTGATCTGTTTTCCATGAAAGACAAAATCTTTTTTTTTCCCATTTTAATGAATGATAATTACGTAAATGTTGCGTTAAAACATTGACACCTTTTAATGGTTTAAACTGGTATAGTTTTATATATCACAGTTTAATTCATCAGAATAGTGAAACAGGTGACCTGCGCTTGATGGATGGCTTTATAATGAAAATTGAAGGCGTTCTACAGGAATCTGATGGCCTCTGACGGTCACAGTGTAGTTCAACGGTACGCTAAAGCATCTAACAAACTTCAGCTCTGCAATGATGCTGCGTTTTTGACTAATGACAAGATATAATTTAATTATTAATTACAATGACGAGCTTTGTATACTGGATCTGAAAATAAACTAAGAATGGAAACCTCAATTACACCATCACTAACCTCACTGTTTTCTTTTCTAATCTCATTGTTTTGCTATTTATAAAGTATAATTTATACTTATATATATATATATATATACTTTATACTGCTATGGCATATAATGGATTGTCATGTTGAGCAGAAGATGTAAATGTTTTCTCTTCAAATGATTCTGTCTTTTTAATGAGTCACTAAGCTAAGTGACTCACTACCATGCACCGAGTCTTTCCTTTGGTTCAGTTGCTGCTGCTGAATTTTCTGTTCATCTCCATAACTGATTTTGCATTTGCTTGTACGCTAAAACTGACTCATGCACCTTGAATCAGCAAACCATTCATTCATGGCTGAGATTTGGTCCTGTCTGGTTTAGTGAGTCAATTGTGAATCAGCAAATCATTCAGTCATGACCAAGATTTGATGAATCAGTGTTTGAATCAGTGAATCAGGTGTGTCAATGGGTTCAGTGAGTCAGGTCAGTGCGTTGGTCTGAGTGACTGTTCTTGATGCAGAAATACAAACAAATTATAAAATAACATAAAATAGCAATAATTATTGTATTTGTGTGTGTGTGTGTGGGCAAATGATTCGGTATAGCTGTTTGAATGTAAGATTCCGTGAATGAATCTCTATGAATCATTTAGCTAAACAGAGTCAAATAACTGAAGTCTACGTGTGTGTGTGTGTGTGTGTGATGATTTTGTCATAAAGTTCATCTTAACTGGCAGCCTTAAGCTTCCCTTCCGTGTTAACAACATTAGCATTCCTCCAGCACTCCAGGTCTCGGGTGATCGATTACGCTCAGTGTAAAGGGAAAAGTGTGCATTTAATTTTTGTCTGAACTCTTTGTTTAAAACAGATGGAAGGCAAACAGCAGTGTTTTTATTCCTCTGTCTCTTCCTCACACTTGTATCAGATGAGCCGTCTCTAACCTCATCCCCAGAGAATGTCCTGGAGAGAGCGATCTTTATCGACTGGTGTAAAAGCAGCAGTGCAGGGATGCAGGGAGCCGATAACATATGCACCGGCCTCTCCGCCATCCGCAACCTCATCAGCGCTCCAATACCTTTTTTTTCTGTCTTAATCCTTCGCCTCACTCACTCATCACTCGC
The DNA here is from genome assembly GCA_030068235.1 of Notoglanidium macrostoma. NCBI lineage: Eukaryota > Metazoa > Chordata > Actinopteri > Siluriformes > Auchenoglanididae > Notoglanidium > Notoglanidium macrostoma. Next base: position 1,013,134 of record JAQQZR010000023.1, on the reverse strand, counting down.
TCGAGCGTCGCTCTTAGAGGGCATGGGAAGAGAACGAAGAGGAGAAGGTATGTAGAGGTGGAACCACTCAGGGCTAACAGATACCAGAATCAACTGGCACTGAATGTCAAGGACCCCTTTAACTGCTATGCAATGCTAATGTAGCTAACAAACAAGGGAGGAAAGGAAAGAAAGAAAGAAAGAAAGACAGGGACCCATTGAACTGTTAAAATAACAGTTAAAATTGTGCTAGCCTAACTGTAAAAATAATAATATTAAATTCAAATTCAAATAAAATCAGATTCCACGCCACCTTCGGATTAGACCACGGACCACAATTCTTAAATAAAAAAATTAGATTGAAGATTGACATTATTTATATTACTGATGTTACAAGAATGCGATTCAGGAACCAACACAATTCAAGTGAAAGACTTAACAATAACCTTGGTGCGTAAGTATGCACACCCCTTTGCTCATACTTTAAAGCAGCATTTGTTTGTAATCCAGCACTCAGTGTTAGATTAAGAGTCTACCAACTTCTCGGTTTGATCATTTTATTCCACTTTTCCTTGCAAAAATAGTAAAAGATTTAGATCTGCGTTCTGACTGGACCATTACAAAACATTCATTTGCTTCTCGGACTTGGATATGTGCTTCATGTTGTTATCACGTTGGAAAGATTTTTTCTCTTCAGTTGTCTGACTGAGGCCTGCAGGTTTTGTGCCAAAGTAGATTTGGAGCTAACCATGACTGCGCTTCTCTCGATCCTGACTAAATCCCCGGTCCCAGCTGAAGAGAAGCAGCTTCAGAGCACGATGCTGCCACCACCATGCTTCACCTTGGACAAGGAGTTCTTTGAGGGATTAACTGGGTTGTTATTGTGTCAAACATATCTCTTATACTCAGAAAGTTCTACTTTGATCTCATCAGACCAGAACACATTTTGTCACATGGTTTGGGGTGATTCAGGCAGCTTAGATGTTTTTTTTTTATCTAGCTACGTTTCCACATATCCGCGCCATGTGAAGAAAATGAGACACATGCAGGGAATGACCCGTGCTTACCAGATATCCCTGCGGCTCCTTCAATGTTGCTGCAGGTTTCTAGACAGCCTCGATGGTAAGCTTTCTTCTTGCCCTTGCATCGGTTTTGGAGGGACGTCCTGATGTCAGTGTGGTGCTCCATTTTCTTCACGTGTTTGATGATGGCTTTCACAATGTTCTGTGGTACTAATGTTTCGGAAATTCTTTAATATTTCCCTCTTGACGCCTATCAACAATGAGACCCTGCACATACTTTCTACGTTCTTTGAGGATCACGGCTTCAGCAGTCGGATCGATTCAAGAAGACGTGAAGAAAATCCGACAGAATCTGCTGATCTTTACTTGGAGTTAATCTGAATAATTATGACAGGTGTATGATAATTACATACGACTGAATGTGACTGGTTCATTCTAGCAGAATCACATGACCTGTTATAAAAGGGTGTGCATAATTATGCAACCAGGTTATTTTATATATATATATATATATATATATATATATATATATATATATCTTTTCTCCCCCTTAACTGACTTGTGTTGGTTGGTTTATCAAAATAAAGATGAAAAAGGTCTGACATGATTTTTATTGGGTTCTTTTTTACATCACAAAAACCTGCCGTTTTAAAAGGGATGTGTAAACTTTTTATCTCCACTGTATGAGAACTTAATAATAAATATAGCTTTGATGATGATGGATTGTGATTTACACCACTGTAATAAAAAACTCTGAGAACTCTGGCTCTAAACAATACACCTGCTTTACACATTAGACTTAATAACTTACTGATGGTCTGATTATCACTTCATGTTTATGTTCAGCCTCAGTATTTAATATCAATATCATCTGGTTAGCTGGACTGTATGACCTTTGCTAAATGAATTACCCACAATTCCAGTTGCTGCTGGAGATCCCGAGTGACAAAACTTCACCCAACTGCTGCGGAGAAGTTCTTACTGCAGTTAAAAAGCACGTCAGGGAGAGCCAGAGAGCAATAACGCAAGTTTCTCCGGATTACACTCAGGATTCGGCCGGACTAATAACAATATATTCGTTTTATGGATATACGTGCCAGAGCACTCGTTCGCTGTTCTGTGTTTCGCGCTAATTATGATTTTTACGATTTGTGGACAATGCTGAGGACTCGCTAAGGAGTGCTGCAGCTTCTTCTGGATTATTCCAAGATGCTACGCCTTCAGCGCTCCCATGCATTATTATTATTATTATTATTATTATTATTATTATTATTATTATTATTATTTATTATTGTTGTTGTTGTTGTTGTTGATGTCAACTTTAGTGTGTGAAGACCACATTAACTAGATTTGCATTTACTGAAGAAAGAAAGAAAGAAAGAAAGAAAGAAAGAAAGAAGTTGGAATAATGCAATGGATAACAATGCAAAAAATCTAAATACAAAAAGGGAAAAAAGAGAAGAGTTTAAAGACAGAATAAAAACATGAGAAATATGTGATCTAAAGCAGGAAAAAAGAAAGAAAAGAAAAGAAACTAGGAGGAGAGAGCAGAAAAGAAGAGAGAATGGGAGAATAAGTGTGCGTCTGTGGTGTGATGGAACGTTTAAAGCGAAGCTGCTCTGGTCGGCTCTGAAGGTCGTTATGACATCATCAGCACAAGTAAAGTCTGGGAAAATCTCACACTTCAAACTTTATTATATTAAAAACGAGATATTTGATCAGAGGCTCCGCCCACACGCATGTGGAGATTTAATGGATATGTAGTTTGTAGAATATTTGCGTTTTCGCTTGCTCCTAACGCTGATCCTAACATTGTTCCTTAGCTTTCTTACAGGAGGAGGGAGGGGGATGTCTTAGAAAACAAAAGGAAGGGAAATATTTTAAACAAAAACTGTTCATGTGGACATTTTAAATGGACTACATTTACAAAAATATCTGTAGACAGTGCATTTTTTTTTTTGCATGCATTATAGTATATGATGATATTGGATTCTGATTAGGATGTATA
>JAQQZR010000023.1:959898-982774 GCA_030068235.1 Notoglanidium macrostoma | reverse complement strand
TTTTAATAAAAGGAGTTTTTTTTTCATCCATACACACACAAAAACACACACAAACACACACACACACACAGCAGACAGAGAGAGAGAGAGAGAGAGAGAAAGAGACAAAGGAAGAAAAAAATTAAGAAAATGAAAAGAAGAGATGTTTTTTTTAAAAAAAGGAACTGATACCATTATTTTGTGCATGTTTAAAAAGAGACAAATAAATAAAGCGACAGAGAGACAGACAGACAGACAGACAGACAGAGGAATAGACAGCATGACTTGCTGCATTAATCAGTTTCATGTAAGAGACACTTCAATCACACACATGCACACATACACACACACACACACCCCTGTTTAAAGAGGTACTGCAGACATGTTGTTTGAGCTGTGAACTAAGTGATACGGATGTACTGTGATGTAACACATCAATACTACTGTTAAAATCGATGAAATTATCACTTTTACGAAAATCGGCATTTTATAGCTTGAAATTGGATCAAATCGCCACCTACTGGTTAAAATCATCCTGCACCTTGAAAGGCCGATGCTGACGTAGAGTCGACCAATTGGGACTTCTCTATGTCATAAAATTTTTTCATAGAAATTAAATAGCCCACCTGCCCCAGGCTCCGCCCTGCCTGTGAGTGCGAGTCTGTGAAACTGCACTCATTTTCAATAATATATGCTGATCCAGACTCACTGAGCAACTCCCACAATTTCAATCAAATCAATCAATCAATCAATCAATCAATAGTCCTGTGAAACTTTATTTATTTATTTGTTTGTGTGTTTGTTTGTTTGCTTATTCATTCTGATTTGTACATATTTGTTATATTAAAATTTTTCTATTAAATTACATAATGAAGCCCATGATATTGACTAATAATAATAATAATAATAATAATAATAATAATAATAGTGATAATAATAATACATATCAGTCATGAATCTCAACTAAACATTTGGCACATCAGTGAAGTCTGCAGAATTATATATATTTTTTTGAATTACACTTTTCAGTGAGACTGTTTCATCATCTGAAATTCCTCCATCCCGCTGACGTGAAGATTAATGATGTGGTTTTGCACAAACAGCTCGCTAAGTGCTTTTTCTTCTCTTTAAGCAAATAAAAGTATAAATGACTATAAAACAGGAGGAGGAGGAGAAGGAATCGCTGCTGCATGGACACAAACCGGGACTCGCACTTCACACTGACGTTAACACACAGATCACGCTCTGCCTGCGCTCGGATAACCCGACATTCCCACCTCTGGGATTGGACTGGAGGGAGAGGCAGGAAAAGAGGAGCTGATCCACCTGTCACCTGCAGCAGCTCAGGGAATGGAACCATTTGAGACACGGCCCTTTTTTACTAGCTAGTTCTGATATGTTTGGGGCTTGTGGGCGGAGCTAAAGAAGCCCTGATCAGTGATTGGTCAGACAAAGTGTTCATTTAATCATGTCTGTACAGCAGTGATCTTCAGAAGTACTGCAGCGACTGAACTAAAGATTTTTTTTCTCTTTTAAATTTCTTACTCTCATTTTTTCCTTTAATTTCAGAGGATATGTCATAATTTCATCATTAAAAGTCTTCTTGATATTTATTTAATTATTAATGCAGAGTAATGTTCTCTCATCGCTCACATTTCACTCCATTTTAAGCCTTGATTGGCATAAAACTTGGGCTGCATACAAACTGGCTTCTTTAAAAGATATATATCTATGTGGGGGGGGGGGGTGTATATCAGATATATCAGATCGTTTTTTCAATGTATTTAACACATTATGACAAATTTTTAACTACAAAATACTATTTTAAATAAGATAAAAGTATTGGCTCGGTGTTTAGATCTCTCTCAGCCAACAAACTGAGGTTTAAAATGGCCTTAATTATCATTATTATTATTATTATTATTATTATTATTATTATTATTATTATTATTATTATTATTATTATTATTATTATTATTATTGTTGTTTTTTTATGATTTTGTATAAGACAAAAAAAAGGGTTAGCTTTGGAATAATTAATATGATAAGAAATTCAAAGTAAGAAAATAGCTACTTATTTTTTGTTTGTTTGTAACAATTGAATTTAAACAAACAAACAAACAAACAAACAAATAAATAAAATTTAGAGATTGCAGCAGCTGAGCTAATCAGGTTCTAGTGTGTAAGTTGAGGGTGTGAAACAATGGGAAGGGATGTATTTGCATATTAATATTTTTGCATATTTAATTGTTTTCTTGTAATTATTTTGTATGAGAAAACAGCAATAATCACAACAACAAAAAAATTTTTTTTTCTTGATCACTTTCATTTTAAAGCTTATAAAATCCAATGTAATCAAATCATTTAAAATGAGTCCCATTCAGGATACATTCCTGCCTCACTCCCAGTATTCCCAGGACAGACTCCAGATCCCTGACCAGGATAAAGTGCTCACTGAGAATGAATGAATAAATAAATGAATGAATGAATGAATAATTTAAAGGCTTTATACACTATAAACAGATGGCTGTTTTTTCGGTCTTGTCACCTTGGTTCCTCCTCTTCCTCCTCCTCAGCATTGTGCAGTTTGTCAAGTTTTCCTCCAGAGGATCTTTCTCTCTCTGTCATTGATTAATTCCCACAATGAGACTTCACCGGTGATCAAAATATCAGACGGCGTCAGAGAAAGCCATAGTAAGTGAAGAGGAAACGCTCTTTCCAGCCCAGACGTCCTCAATCGATCATCGCTTAGCGCTCTGTCAGGGTTATTAATCACACCTCCAGCAAGGGGAGGAGCTCAGAGGAACCGCCGAAACTCCGGACAAGTCACAGCACACGCGGGCCTGTTTATTGCATTGTATTGTATTATGTTGTATTTATTTATTTGTTTGTTCATACATTAATTCATTCAGACATGAACAGATTTTTTAACAAAAGATAATAAAAGATAATATAAATTAATATAAAGTACTGGATTTTATAAGCTTACGAGTTGAGAAAGAAATGAAGTTTTGTTGTTGTTGTTGTTTTCCCATATATATATATAAGTGAGAATTAAAAGAATACAACAACAACAACAAAAATGAATTTATGAATATGCAAATACATGCCCCTCCTTCCCAGTACTTCACACACTTAATTTGCATACTGGAACCTAATTGGCTCGACTGCTGAAATTGAAGCATTTTTTTAATTCAGTTGTTACAAATAAACAAAATTTCAGTATCAATTTTAATTATTCTAAAGTTATCTCCTTTTTTTGTAATTTGTTTTGTATCTAAGGTCAGTTTAAACCAGTCTGTAGGTTGTAAGAGATCTAAATCCTGAGCCAGGGGGTGCCAATACTTTTATTGTGTTCAAATTAATTAATTGCATTAATTAATTAAAGAGAACAGAAAAGAAAATAGAGGGTTATTGTAATGACATGTAAATAATAATAATAATAATAATAATAAAACACCTAAAGTAATCTAATGATATTATGACGATATGACGAAAATGAAAATGGTGGTGATGTAGAAGAAGAAGGGGGATGGAGACAATTGTGATATTAACGGAAAAAAAAATCATGATTAGTCCACAAGGACTATTTTTATAATGGATGAAAAAAAGGATGAATCCTAAATGTCCAGTGGAGCGTTATTCCAGAGAGGGATACGGAATAAAACATTATAACGCTAATGGACCATAAAGACAAAAATGAGTCCGTAAAATAAAAACACCTTGACTTTATGACCAAAGCTCTATACATCCCAGATCACACACACACACACACACACACACACACACACACACACACACACACACACACACACACACACACACACACACAGGTTAACTGCCCTCATTAGCATATTAGTGCTGTTATAAGTCAGGCTGTAGCCAGTTAAAGTTAATTAGTTTCCATGTTGCTGATTTGAAACGCTCCGGAGACAATAAAGCTAAACATTCTGAGCGTTAACATTTTGAGAATGAACATCGTATAGAAGCTAAACAATAACGATCTTTGTCATCTAAATTAAAAGCAGAGCTGACCATCCTCGTCGTTGTTGTCATCATCAGTGCTTTTGGTTTCTGTACAGTAACATGAGCTACAAGTAGGTGTGTGTGTGCGCATATGTTTCAGTAATATTCGGACAAAACATTGCAGCTGTCATAATACATATCGCTGTACACTCCTGCGCAAAAACAATGAGGCAAAGCTAATATTACAAAAACATTAAGCCTTTATGGTCTCAACAGCAAATCACTGGTCAGGAAAATGAGCAAGAATGAAACAGATAGATAAAGTAAATAGGTGTGGTGCAGCTTTTCCCTTGATTTCCTTTAAGGCTTGTGGGTAAACCTGCAGACGGCTTTTTACAGAAAGAAGAGTCCGTGTTGTTCCACTCGATGTTAAAGTCTTCAAACAGAAGAGATTTTGGACCATTTTGAACCCCCAGATGAGTTAGTTTCAATTTTATATCATTTAAACATTTCAGTCTTTTCCTGGTTTTCTCTTTGCGTACCAGAAGACTATGTATGTGAACGTCCCCGTTTCCAGCTTTTCCCCCCGACAGTTTCAGCAACGAGCATCGTCCAGCAAAACAAGGCCGAGGCCCCGGGAGCGCTTTTTTACTTCCTGTTCCTGTCCAGTGATTTTTGTTGTGACCATTAAAAGCTTAACGTTTCGCAATATTGAGTTTGCCTCAGTTTTTTTGCCCAGGAGTATACATCTTAGAACAAAGTTTCTTCACAAGTACTTAAACAATTCTTATCTTCCGGAAAGAACCCACTCTGATGGAGAATCTCTCTGTTGTTGGGTTCTACACAGAACCCTTATAAGGGTCTCTGAGTTCTTGTACCACTGGGTAACACATTTACACAATGTAGCCTTAAAGAGCCCTTTTTTTTAAAATGTCTAACTGATCAAATACCAAAAGCTAAACTTTAAACTCTGGGTTCTATGTATTAACAAGACAATAATGAGCAATAATCAGGAGCTTATACCACACACGCACCCTGTTAATACACACAGTCTTGGGGAAGAATAAAAGTGTCTCAAGGGTTCTCCAGGGGCTCATTGGATCAAGACGGGTACTTAGGTTCCAATATAATGTCGAAAACCCTTTCTGATAGGTAAGTGCTCATTGTACATGGAGACTTTAAGAGTCTCCCTATAGACATAATCAAACCCTCAATGATTGCATGTAGAACCATGGAACAGAATTTTGAAACGTTTTTTGGAACATCATTTAACAGGAAAGAGTTCCAAGTAGAAATGTTTGTTAGAAGCTAAAATCCATTTCTGATAACAAAATACAATTACAGGGTTCTATGCAGTTCTACAGTTCTAGAACCCTACAACAAAGGATTTTCCTATCAGAAAGAGTTCCAAGTAGAACTTTTTTTTTTAGAATTAGTTCTACATAGAACCATTAAGGGTTCCTACAGACAGACAATCATAACCAGAGATAGAGTGTTTCCTATTTTTAGGAATGTAGAACATTTTTTGGAAGTTTTAAATGTTACCCATTAAATGTTCCTGCTTCCAGTCAGAAGTCAGGTGACTCTGAAGGCAGGAGAACGTCGGCCGTATTGTCTGTAGGCGTATGTTCTTGGGAATTGTCGGCATCAGCCATGTTTTCTGAGTGCTCATGGGAAGTGTAGTCAGAGTCTTCTAGTGTTTGTGTAAGTGCAGGTGCAGGTGCAGGCATGACAGTACCCACATAACTGTCAGAAAGGGTCCTAAGTAGAACTTTTTGGGAAGACAAGAACCATTGAAATGATGTTGTCGCCTCTAAATAGAACTTAGAAGGGTTCCTCATTGGGACAGAGAAAGAACTTTTCAAGGCTCTATGTGGAACCCTACTACATTGAGGTTTCTAAATATTTGAAGTAAAAATAATGAACTAAAACATTTGAATGATAATAATCCGAAGAATTAGATGTTTTAAATTTTTTATAAACAAATTAAACAAAAAAAAGTTCTGTCGAGTTCTGCGACTTTCCGTCCCCGGCTGTTTGTTTTGTTCATGACGACGTTGACGGCATGTGAATCAAATTGAAATGAGACCCTCACAGAAGCGCAGAACCTCGGCTCACATTTGCTTTGTTCTGAAATCTCATTTTCAGAGAGGTGTAAAGTGTCAGGTGTGAGAATGAAGCAGTCCTGCGGGCGCTGTAGCTCCACTTCACCTGTCCAAATCAATAACACTGCATGATTAGGACAGGAAAAAGATCCGAGACCTTCCGTCCTCGAAAAGGAAGCCAAGAGGACATTAATGAGCGTTCAGGAGGATTTATTCTGAGCCTCGGTGCTAAAAGTAGACGTTGATGGTTGCAATAAATAACGGCGGTGAGGTGATTATGGCGTGCGTTACCTTTAATAGTGCTCATTAAGACGACTTCTTCATCTGCCATGTGGAGAGATAAGAGCGATGACGACGTTCCTCCAGCCACTCGGGGCCAAGTTTGGTTCCTGGGAGGAACTTTACACAGAACGTGAACATCAAACGTAGGAGCTCATATTTCTTTCTGCTCAGTAATAATGAGATGAATGTTTTACTTCTAAACGATCACTAAAATAATCAAACAGGACAATCAGTTATCAATTACACACTAATTTGCAAAAAAAAAATAAATAAATAAATAAGAAAACTCGGCTCATGTAGCTTGTTTTAATTAGTGTTTCTTATTTTTAACATTTTATTTAGTGGTTATTATTTATTATTTTAGAATGTGCAATAATCTTACATAAACAGAACTCATAAGCATTCTCTTGCTCTATAATGCAATTGGATAATTTTTTTTTTAATGAATTCTAAGCTAAGAACACCCAACTAGCCAATGAACCCTTAAAGAACCCTTGAAGAACCCATCGTTCTAATATTGCATGTTTTTAACAGTGAAAGTGTGCAGAATAAACTGCAAATAGTTCCTCATTATTCTTCTTATTATCTAGAACCTGTCAGGAGTTTAGCATTGATCCTACCTGCTACCTAGGGTCCTCTAAGGTCTCATTGGACAGTTAAGGGTTCTTAAAATTTCTTACATTAAGTTCTCGCATTGGAAATCTTCCCTGAAGGGCTTTTCTTTTTTATCAGAAAGGGTTCCAAGTAGATTTTTTGGAAGCTGTAGGGTTTTTCATCAAACTTTAAGCACAACGTACACTCCTACTTTTATTTTAAGGTTTCTAAGAGGGTTCTGTATGGGAAGTTTTCTAATAGGAAGACATACAAACTTTCAAAGTTCCACATACAGTGACAACCGAAGAACTTTTAAGGGTTCCAGGTTTATTTATTTTCTCCGCAAAGGTGATCATTTCCAGAAAACAGGGTTCTTCAAAGGTTATTTACTGGTTTACTGGATAATTAAGTGTTCTCCAAATAGTGATAGAGGAACCCTCAGTTATAGGGTTCCATGGGGTTGTAGAAGCTTTTAGTGCTGCCCAGAGGCACAATCAAAGCACTCTTAAGGGCTTCATGTAGAACAAGAGTAGATAGTACTAGAAAATAGTTTCTCCAAGCACTCATTGATCAAAGAAGCTTCTTAAATTAAAATAAAAAAAACATAAGAGACCACTTGGAAATGTTTCTGATGTGGAATACTCTGTTGTTTGGATCTGTGTAGATGTTAAAGGACTGTCACAGAGGGAGAACTGAAGAACCCTGAATAGTTCCTGTTTCAAACTTGCTGTTTCAGAAGTGTACTCTCTTATTAAAACCAATCAATCAATCGATATAATCAAGGATTCATTGGATAATTAAGGGTTCTTACATTCCATACAACTTTGTTTTTGGGTTCTATAGAGAATTCATAAGGTAAGAACAACCTAACAGCCCTTAAGGGTTCTTATTTCAAACTTGTCTTTCCACTCTTTCTCTAAAAGAGTACACAATTTTTCTAAATGTAATCTAATTCCATCTGATTTCACATTTTAAAAAAGTTCATTCGGGATTTATTAGATAATGAAATTTTCTTTTAAAAGATTCCATACACATTCCATGAGCCAGGTCTACTTGGAAACTCTTTTGTTGGGTTCCTCTAGGGGTTCCTCCGGAGGGACAAGCGAATAACCCTTAATAGTTTGACATTTTCTAAGAGTGTATTTGTGTTTATTTTCATATTATTTTGAAGGAAAATCTCTAAAACCTGTGCTCCGAACAGGATATTTATTGTAATATTTCTTGCAATATTTATTTATTGTAAGAGTGCTCTAGTAACCATTGTTCATTTCTTTTGACATGTTTCTCTGAGAAAGTTGTTAATCTTGTCATCGTTTTAATATTATAGTGATAGCTGTATAAAATGATCATGTTATTATTTACATTAGTTATTATTATGTATACGAACGACAAAATCTAATTTTACACAAAGGAAATGCTGAGTTTTATAAACATTTTGCCAAGTGTAATGTCTAATTCAATAAACACTTCATTTTAACACATACAGAGGGTGCAATAATTTTAATTTGATTTCACGAAACACACAAGCACAGGTTTAAACTGAATTAGCTCTTAGCGGGGTTTTTTTTCTATCTAACTAAAGACAGACAAAAGCTTTTTGCTCACATTTTAGCACCAATTAATTTACAATAGAGGAACGTAAAGTGTAATACAGAGACACGGCCTTTCCACTGATTAAGCAGGATTAAATTAAAAAAGCTAATTACAAAGGCTACATTCCTACACACTGTTCTATTATGTGGCTAATTGTTTTGTGTGTGTGTTTGTGTGTGTGTGTGTGTGTGGCCTCGAGTTTTCTAAAGACAATTATAAACAGTACACAATGTGAACGTATCAGTCGACACGCAGGCTGGAGTTTCGGATATTTATCCTGATCCATATTTATCCACGAGGTGAGAAACGATGACCTCGCCACTTTGTTTAGACAAATCCACCCGAATGTCATCTTTCAGATGAAAATAAAACATGTCAAGTCGACACTCAGAGGCTCCTGACAGCAAGAACGCTGCCGTCGCTTCCTGTTTGGGTCTTTAGAGGTTTGAGTTTGACAGCTAATAATAAATAAATATATAAATAAGCAGACAGACAGAGAGAGGACATTTATGTAAGTTTTACGACACAATGAGAATCATTTATTAGTCTTTTATGAAACCGAACTGAACTAAAAATTACCACTGGATTTAGAATAGTTTCATAAACGCTACACTTGCGTGTGTGTGTTGGTGAATCAGCGGTAAATAACAGAGTGTTCACAGCACAGCTGATTTGCATTTATTGACGCCCACAAAACTCCATAAAAGGTAATGCACACAGACAGAGGAGCATGAAATGAATGATCAGGGTAAAGGCTGAAGCACAGAAGTGGAAGTTATTTTGACTCAATACTTTGGCAACAAAAGTATTTATTAATAATAATACTACAAAGAATAATAAAAAATTTATAATAATAAAAATAAGAAGTGGAAGATGAAGAATAATAAGACGTGTTTTGTTTATACGCCTCCATTTCTTTCAACATTACCGAATGATTAGTTTTATTCGTCTTATTTTATGCGTTTCTTTCTTTCTTAATGCTAATGAAATAAAATGATTTGTTTTTACTAAATGTTCTTGATGACATCTTTTTTCTTAGCATTAAAACGTTAAAGTATTAAAGCGTTAAAACTTTACCTCTGAAAACACTGGCCCTAGAGACTCCTTCCGTACGTGTTACATAAACATCTCCTTACTTCAGAAACAGAACACCTTCACCGTAACGGCGATTACACATTTTTTTTTATCTCTTTACGTGCAGAGTCCGCTGTACACGTCTGAGCTGTTACTACAGAAGCGATAACGTATTAGAAAGAGCTCGTTAATATAAACCTGTGATTTGTAGCTGCACTACTAAATGGATCAATACCTTCTAAACCAATCAGAGTCTAAAATGTAACAGCTGTGTGAGTTCTGAACGTAGCAGCCCCATGGGTTCTGAGTCATCTTTGCCATCCTCTTATTGGTGGATTTTAGACATAATATCAAAAATCGAACGTTTCTCACGCTGACCCAAAAGGATTTCTTTTGCGATTTGTGTCTCCGACAATAAAATCAGACCGAACATTGTACAGTAGGGCCGATCATTTCATTATGCTTCTCCTGAGCTCCGTTTCTGATTTTCCTCTTCATAAACAAACGTGACTGGACGTGATAAAACTGCTCTGATGTTAGAATTCCTAGACTGACTGATTGATCATCACTCATCACACCTCCATTTTAAACCTCTCATCCTTGACAACGAGAAGTTACCCTGAAAAGCGAGCGCCTGGCGCTTCTCGCCCACGCTCCAACTCCGTGAAGATCGCACAGCTGCAGCCTGAAGCGGGATTTGGCACAGCGGAGGGAGATTTCAGCATCTCACCGTGCTTCACCCCGCTGGGATTCGTCTCTGCTAATTAATACTCCACTGATGTGGCCGACACCCAATAAGATTATTAGAAAAGTCGTTAAAAACAGCGTTTCATCTACAGCTGGAACCGAAGAGCTCTAAAAGTCCAGCGGGACTGCTCCGGCAAACTAAAAGTGTTTTGTTCAAGAAATTTAATTGCACCATCTACACTGGTGTTCCTGTGAGGATTACAGTATAATGACTCTGTTCTGACACGGAATTAAAAGGGACAGATTTTTCCCCTCTGAGCCGAGATAAATCTTATATAAAGGAACAAAAGCAACAGCAAGCTTTACGTCCAGCTTTGGTCTACTTTTTTTTTTTTTCGATTTTACTACATTTCATCAGCAACCGAGGATCAGGTTAGAGTTTTTCCAACAGGACGCACCTTTCTGTCGACAAATAGGATATTTTTTTCAGCCTGAAATATTCTTTGGACCTCATAGCATTAGTTTTAGGCTAAACATCCCAGTTGTTGCACTGTGTTGTTGTCAATCAGTGTCAAGCAACACACAATAAATGCCTTCAGCATCTCACCAAAACCTGTCGTTTGTTGTTATTCTACCGAATATAAAATTCCCTTCAGGCCTTCTTGTCTAATTCAACCATCTGTGACATGTTTTTCTAGAAAATGCATAGGAATGTCACCTGAGCCCTGCCTGGATAAAAACAAAACAACAAAAACATGGAATAAATTTATAGGAAAATATTTACGGATTCTGATTTGTCGGAAAGTGTTATTATAGAAGGCGATTAATCTTCTACAATTTTCTAACATGTCATCGTTTCTATAGTAACAACTCATTCGTAGGGACCTGTAGAGTGGATGGCCACTTAAACATGACGCCATGTAAGCATTAATAAGGGGAAGTTTTCTGTAAAGAGAAACGTGTTTATCTAACATTTACGGAAGGAGTCTCCAGTGTCAGCGAAACATGATATGTAACTATAAACTGACAGAAAGTATGGCATGAGTTTCTTTAGTTAAGAGAACAATGTAATGCCTGCAGTTGGAATGTAATTGTAATGTAAACACTCAGGCACGTGCTGTTATTGGAAATTAATCAACTTTGGTGTGGTAAGTTAAAGGGTTAGATCTCCAAGTCTTTCTCAAGCAAAAGAACCCTTTGTGGTAATTGGACATTATTAAAATTTGGCAAAAGGATTAATTTGTACTTTTTTGTAGCTATTTTATTTTATTTTTTGAAATATTGGAATACTATTTTACATAGACCATTATTCTGATCATGACTGTAACAGATATGTAATTTCTTTAAAAAAAAAAAATAAATAAAAAAAAATAAAAAAATCTAAAAAAAAGATTTTTCTTACAAAGGATTATTATTATTATTTTTTTTTGCTCAAAACTCAAAATGTGCAATTTCTTTAAAAAAAAAAAAAAAAGAATCTTAAAAAACGCATTGATGAGACGATAGAGAAGTTAAAGATTGTGTGAGACACTGAACACCTCCAGATGAGAGTGCGATGACGTAAGCATGCTAAAATCGTAGCTACGTGCTTCGCTGTCTTGATTGACATCTCAGATTGATTGAGTACCTTCAGGTTAATTATGTTGTCATGCTCGTTATATAACAGAGAGAATAAAGACGTTCCAACGTGACGTTAAATCTAGAACCGCCCCTGCACATTATTATTATTATTATTATTATTATTACTTCATAAACGTTCAAGGCCTCAGATCGTTTCATCAGTGTCAAGCCGCCGGGCCTTATACTCTATGCGCTGCTGTCAGGGATGGAGAGAGCAGAGAAAAAAAGAACTGCTTCTTCACATAAAGGGAGAAAAATGAAGGTGTTGGCGACACAATAACACACTCTGTGTCCGCGTCCTCTCTCAGCGGATCCTCAGCGGAGCTCGGCTCTCTGAAAGCCGATTCATTTTCCTGAGCTCTCGTTGAAGAAAAGGAGTGGAGGAACGGAGGAGTGGAGAAGTGGAGGAGGGATACAATTAATCTCAGTGAACTGAGATCTGCTTCGTTCATTAATCTTTGATTGTAAATGAATAGTGTAATTGAGGCAGGGACAGAGTGCGTGTGGGACGGAGGGACGCGCTCCAGAGAACAGCGGCTGATTGAGCGTTACACTTAGACAGCGAGAATTTAGGACTCATTATGACCTACATCATCTGCACTGTCTCTGAAAGGCTGCTTGTTTTCCACTTCCTGTATGTGCACTTGAGTCTAACAGTACCATCAAAATGCTACACCTTATTCAGTGAGGTACTGTGTGGGTTTGGGACACCGCCTTTTTTTTTTTGTGGTTTTGGATGTGATGTAAGCATGGCTACTTGGTTAGAATTCATTAGTTTAGCTTTTGTTTATAGCTTATTTGCTTTCATAAGACACAGCTTTAATTCTCTAAGGTAAGATTTGATCACATTGGATCAGTATTTATGCTAGTTTAGCTTTTTGCTTCCTCGCTGTCGAGGTTAGCTTTTGATCAAATGATCAGTTTTTATGTTTCAATTCGCGCTCACGTTATAGTTGTTTTTTTTTTTTTACTAGTTTAGCTTTTTATCCTAGCTACCGTATCATATACCGTGCTAGTTTATGATTGCAAACGAGTAGCAGATTTCCCTTGCTAGTTTGCATTTGGCTAGCTTCATTAGCTGTAATCCAAGTTGTTGCTTTCTGGTGATGCTTTGAAGCAGATCCAAGGTTGGATGTTTTGATAACAAAATCAACAACAAAAAAATGTTAATTGAAAAAAAAAAGAAGAACTGGTGAAAATGCAACACATGAAAATGAAAGCACAGAAGTTGAAAAATGAGGAAAAAAATTTTTCATTTAAACGCTAACACAAGCAATAATCTCCCAGGAACCGTTTAGCAAACAGGAAGTACGTGGCAGGAAGCCATCCCGGCCTAGCGGCCACGCCCTCACTCTGTAGTAGTGTCCAGTTTTTCCGAATTTTGTGCTGTGAGTTTTGTCTCACAAGATTCGATATCCTGTGACTCATATTTCTGTTCATCCACTGGTGAAATTTTCAGAAGCCGAAACTCACAACATGTGATTCATGCTTGGAGCTCGCAGTTTGGTTCCTTCTCTGCTGTCGAGAGAGCAGTGATTCACAGCTGAGCTCTTTCTGCGTTTCAGATCAGTGTGTGGGATCGGCGTGGAGACTGAAGGAGCGAGCTTGTTATGGAGTGCACACTCTCTCTTTTCACTACAGCCGAGCGTGACGGCGTGACGGGAATGAGATTATTAATATCGCCTGGACAGCTGCTGGCGTGCCAATCCTCGTTTACACCAGGCTTTCCTCTTTCCTCTTCCTCTCCTCTGGACAACAGAAACATATTTAGCATTGCACAACATCAATTCTGGCTTCTGTAGCAAAATCAGAAATGCTGAATTCTTTGAAATAAATCGATACAGAAAGTCAAGCGTCTGAACACCGGCGCCGTGTTACAAGTGCGGCTCTGCGAAACGCTAAAGCCGACTCGTTATGTTAGACAGGTACACGATGTTACTAGCTGTCAATCATTACAGAAAAGCTTGGGTCATAAAACCTCATTTTTTTTCAGAATGGTCCGAGTGCTGTTCACAAGCAGGTTCTATTTATGGCGAGAACACACACTGCTCCCTCAGGAGGCTGACTCCGGCTGCTTTATTGCTCATTTTTATGGACATTTATCAGCTCTGGCTCCAGGTTGAGGACATTCTGTAAAACAGGCCCACCCTTATTCCCAACAAGGCCTGATTTTCCTTTTAAAACTGTAAAAATGGACTTTTCACAATTGATTTAAAAGACAATGATGTGTTTACAGATAGCAGGACATAAACATGACTCGCCTATTCTACCTCTTTCAGCCTCTGACCTGGAAAATGATTCAATTCTGCCATCTTTAAGGAAATGCCGGTTCTTAAAATGTCCTCAGAGGAATCAAGGTACGAGGAGAGAGGAGGCTTCTAGATTGAGGTCCTAAGGCTGTATCGTTAACATGTATCTTTTTTTAATATGTTGCATGACGTGAGCCTACGGTATAATTGTATAAACGTGTAAAATGGGTAAAAATGTAAACCTCTGCCTGCAGGCACAGTGGTGCAGTGGTCACAGCTAGTTCAAACCTGTCAGCCGACTGGGGTCTTTCTGTGTGGAGTTGTTCCCGTGCCTGCACGGGTTCCTCAGGGTTCTCCAGTTTCCTCCCACTGACATGAAGAGGTCAACTGGCTACTGTAAATTGGCCACAGGTGTGAGTGCGAGTGTGAATGGCTGCTCGTCTCTGTGTTAGTGTCACATATGTGGGGTTTGGCTGGACACGAGCGCAGGTAGGAGACGGCAGTAAAAATGAAACGTGTTTATTCAACACACGAAGGCAAAGGTACAAAAACAGCAGGCAAACTCACAGTCGGTCAGATGCTCAGCGGACAGAATATCACAGAAGAGACCAATCCAGAAACAGGCAAAAAGTCAAAGAAACCAAAACAGCAAATCAGAACAAGGCTTGGCAACAGCAGAAACTGTGCCGTGAATAAACTAATGCTTCGCAAAGTAACTGTGAAACTAAGGGTCCTTTTAAACTCTGCGTGTGTGTGTGTGTGTGTGTTTGCGCGTGTGCGTGAATTGGATGCACCTGCACCCAATTACCACTCATGTGACACTCAGCCCCGAGTGTGTGTCGGCCATCTTGGCTGGGAGCTTGCTGGGAACTGTAGTCCATAATAGTAGTTTGCGGCATAATGTGGAAGTGTGTGCTGCCACACCGTACGTGACGGAGATAATCGGGGGCACGCTACACGTGGCCGAGTTCACAGAGTGCCCTGTGCGTACAGCGAGGGGCAGATCATAACAGTTAGCCCTGTGATAGATTAGTGACCTGTCCAGGGTGTAACCCCACCTCTGAGTTGGATGAAAAGGGTGTAACCTCACCTCTCACCAGAAGTCAGCTGGGATTGGCTCCAGCTTCCCCGTGACCCTGATGGATAAGCGCTGTAGAAAATGGATGGATGGATGGATCACCACCTACAGTCAGGCCACCAACAACCAAACCTTATATATCAGTGGTATCTTTTGAATGCCAAAACATCCATGTTAAAGGTTAAATGGTTAAATCTAGAACCCTCAACAGTGTTTTGGTTTCTCCCACCTGAAAAAGCCATTTCAATTCTAATGGTCAAAACTGTAACTAAGAGTTTCCTCATGAGACGTGGATCCAGTTAGAACCTATGACGGTCCAAAATTCCCTTCAAATAACTTTTCATGATAACTGTTGGAAGAATATTCCATACCAAGATAGCACATCATCATTCCAAGATAGCACATCATCATTCCAAGATAGCGCATCATCATCAAGGTAAGAGGAAACCCATGAGAACCCAGAGGAACCCACAGAAAGGTGTTATCAATCTAGTCTTGTACACTTAATTGTTCTTCAGTTTCTCCTCATGTGGAAACAATTAAAGGTTTGTCAATTCCTGGAAACCTGTCCTTTAGGTAGTGAAGAACCTTTAATCAGCTAAAGAACTCTTGGAGTACCGTTTTAACGCCAGCAGGCCAGGTTTGGTTCTGAGTTTGAGTTAGCTGCAACAAGCCTTTTATAAACAATTCCTCACCTGGACTGACAATCTGGTCCTCCAGGTACTGCTCGAAAACCTCAAATGGGGCTAAAAAATGTGGAGTTTGCATACTGAACACTGTGTTAGTTACTAACTGCGTTACTATTCAAATAAAACATATACACATGACAGCAATGTGAAAAATGAAGTGAAAATTCCTCACACAACTAAAGCTATCATTTATAAATAAGGCATTCTTGATTAGCAATGTCCTTGTGAAGAAAGTGTCTGAGCAATAACTAATGGAAAATAAACAGTCCTGGGTCGACGTTTAAATTTTGGGCTCGTAACGTGAAAATGAAGTGATTAGCGTGAGAGATGAGCCGCGAGCGAGATGGGTTCATTCTGATCTGATCTGACCGACGCACAGCGAGTCGAATCGTAGCCACTAGACTGAGTGAGCTGATTTTAGACGGAAGAGTGTGTGATGTGAGGGATGATATGGATGGACACGCGCACACACACACGGATGTATTCTGAAAGCTGGGACTCATTGAGCTGCTGTGGGCTGGAGGCCACGTCACACTGATGCCATGTGACAGGTGTAAAGCGCTGCTCATTGGTGAAGCCATGCTACGCTAATTATTGACGCTTAAACAAATCAGGGGATGATGTCCTCGGGCTCACGCTGACTCATCACAGGCTGGAAATGGCTGATGGGAAACGTTTGGTGGCCTGAAGGTTTGATGGTGATGTGTGCTCCAGAAATGGAGGCGTGATCCAGAATGGAAATGCTGAGAAGTTTTGATGCTAGTGTATGGTGCATGGATAAAGTCAAAATATCATGAAATTCCACTGTAACCAATCGGAGCGCAGCTCCTACACCGGATTCCACCCTAACCAATCGGAGCGCAGCTCCTATACCGGATTCCACCCTAACCAATCGGAGCGCAGCTCCTACACCGGATTCCACCCTATCCAATCGGAGCGCAGCTCCTATTCCGGATTCCACCCTAACCAATCGGAGCGCAGCTCCTATTCCGAATTCCACCGTAAACAATCGGAGCGCAGCTCCTATTCCGAATTCCACTCTAACCAATCGGAGCGCAGCTCCTATTCCGAATTCCACCGTAAACAATCGGAGCGCAGCTCCTATTCCGGATTCCACCCTAACCAATCGGAGCGCAGCTCCTATTCCGAATTCCACCGTAAACAATCGGAGCGCAGCTCCTATTCCGAATTCCACTCTAACCAATCGGAGCGCAGCTCCTATACTGAATTCCACTGTAACCAATCAGGATGAAATATAATATTTATCCATAGCTTTTAAAAGTCTAAAGTCTGCATATATTGGTCCGGTGCCACATATTTGTTTGCTTGTTCATTTATTTATCAGAAGCTCCTTGCCTTTTGTTATATTTAGCGATGACCCAGACGGATAAAGCGGTATAGATAATGGATGGAAGGATGGATGGTGCCATGTGCTTTCCTTGAGCGACAGCCGTCAATTCTTCTTATACTCCTCTCTCTTCAGGAGAAAAAAAATAAATAAAAAATCTTTTTCAAACCCCAAAAATCTTAAAACAGAAATGTGATGTTCTTACACCAAATATATTTACACACAATCCCACATCCTTCATTCCTTCATACACATCTATTTCATTTAAAAACAGAGGAAAAAGCCATAAGTGAAGCTTTAATGTAGAGCCACAGCATGGGAAATGGCTGGGTTCTGCAGATTAATACCGAATTCACTTTAATGCCTTCATCTCACATCATTAAATCCACTCTCTACACTAATGTAAAAAAAAAAAAAAAGAATAAATAAATAAACAAATAAATAAACATAAATAAGCCTTAGAGAAACACAGGGTATAAACTACAGAATAAACAAGAAAGAAAAGTAACTCTAAATTAAAGCAACCAACAAAATTACAGCCTTCTGTTTACAAAGAAAAGAATAAACAGACGTTAAAAAGACTGTGTGTGTGTGTGTGTGTGTGTGTGTGTGTGTGTGTGTGTCCATCACAACACACCTGATGTTAACGCAATGAGACAGGACAGAGAATAAATACAGTAAAAGGTCACGAACACGTCTGAAGTTATTAATGATTAGAAAATGTAACATTTAACACCCACCTAGAGCTACATTTATTTATTTATAGATGATGTAAAATGTACAGCGAGGAAGAAGAAACGCCTGAAGAACGTCTAACCTGAAGAACCAAGAACATGCATGAGTGATAAAGGTGAACCATTAAATCGTTCACACTGACGTTTATGCTGAAGAACCTGGAGGTAATTTTATTTTTTTTTATTTTAGTAATTTTTTATTGCGTTGAATCAAAAGCAGACAGGTAAAAAACATCACCTGGTTCTTGATGGGTTCTTCAAGGGTTCTTTAAGGACTCAGTGGCTAATTAGAGGTTCTTGGCTTCATGAAAGACTTCAGATGGGAACCCTTTCTCATAGAGACATCCTAGAGAACCTTTCAGGGAACCTTTTTTCAGACACTAAAAACCCTTTCTTTCCTCTTTTTCTTTCTTTCTTTCTTTCTTTGTTCTCAACTTCTTCCTCCTTATCTTCAGCTTGCTTTCCCCATTTTTTCTCCTCCTCTCTTTGTCCTCCTTTTAGTCTTCTTCTTCATCTCCCTTGCTTCCTCTTCTTCCACTCCTCATGCTACTCTTCCTTTTCACCCTCTTCCTCTTTTCCATTTTCTTTTGTTTTTCTCCTCCTCCTCCTTCTCTTCCTCCTCTTTCTCATCCTCTTCCTCCTCCACATCTCCCTCTTCCCCTACTCTCATTTTATGCTCATTGGTGCTGGGCTGATGATGTTCTAATGAAGATGAATATTCAGTCTCTCAGAAATGTTTCCTGAGGAAGAAGAGAAGGAAAAGGAAAGGAACAGACCAATCACAGAAAAATGCATTCCTAGTTTTAGTTATATTGTGGCATTATATTGTCTTTGATTCATACGTGTGTTTAATTCATGTTTGTGTTTGATTCATGTGTGCGTTTGATTCATGTGTGTGTTTGATTCCTGTGTGTGTTTAATTCATGTTTGTGTTTGATTCATGTGTGCGTTTGATTCATGTGTGTTTTTGATTCATGCATGTGTTTGATTCATGCATGTGTTTGATTCATGCGTGTGTTTGATTCATGTTTCTGTTTGATTCATGCGTGTGTTTGATTCATGCATGTGTTTGATTCATGCATGTGTTTGATTCATGCGTGTGTTTGATTCCTGCGTGTGTTTGATTCATGCTTGTGTTTGATTCATGCTTGTGTTTGATTCCTGCGTGTGTTTGATTCCTGCGTGTTTGATTCATGCTTGTGTTTGATTCATGCGTGTGTTTGATTCATGCGTGTGTTTGATTCATGCGTGTGTTTGATTCATGTTTGTGTTTGATTCATGCGTGTGTTTGATTCATGCGTGTGTTTGATTTATGTTTGTGTTTGATTCATGCGTGTGTTTGATTCCTGCGTGTGTTTGATCAAGTCAAGTGTCTGCGTGATTCAAGTGATTCCTGCGTGTGTTTGATTCCTGCGTGTGTTTGATTCATGCTTGTGTTTGATTCATGCTTGTGTTTGATTCCTGCGTGTGTTTGATTCCTGCGTGTTTGATTCATGCTTGTGTTTGATTCATGCGTGTGTTTGATTCATGTTTGTGTTTGATTCATGCGTGTGTTTGATTTATGTTTGTGTTTGATTCATGCGTGTGTTTGATTCATGCGTGTGTTTGATTCATGCATCCTTGATGAGAATAAAAGTCAAGGGATTTTAATAGGAGTCTAGAGCCGAGGCGGTTGAGTCTTCAGCGTCTGTAATCGCGCTGATCACGGAGCAGCTGGCGGCGTCTCGTCTCCTCTCAACTGGGATTGATGCCCAATAAATGTTCATCGTTGACAGCCTTAAATTTGTCAGTGTTGCAGTTGGAATTCTGATCATATTCTGGACAGATTCAGAGTAAAAACTCTTTAAAGTGTGCAGCGTTTTCACCCTGTAAGTCCTTCAAAGTCAAAGTCTCTCTACTGTGCTTAAGCTCTCTACCTCCCTCCCTCTCTCTCCCACTTTCTCTCTCCATCTCTCTCTCCCTCTCTCTCTGTCCCTCTCTCTTCATATCTCTCTCCCTCTATCTCTCTCCCTCTCTCCATCTGTCTCTCCCCCTCTCTCTCTCTCTCCATCTCTCCCTCTTTGTCTCTGTCTCTCACTCTCTCTGTCTCTCACTCCCTCTCTCTCTCCATCTCTCCCTCTTTCTCTCCGTCTCTCACTCTCTCTGTCTCTCACTCCCTCTCTCTCTCTCTCTCGCTCTAACCAGGCGACTCACTTTACATTACTTTACTTTACTTTACTTTACTTTACTTTACTTTAGCTTAAACGGAAGCCGAATCCATTTAAAGAGTCTCGCTATCTGCGTTCCCATGTTCCCAAAGTGAGCAGCGAAAATTATCCGGCAAAGTGAGTGTTCTTTCTAAATGCGCATTAAAATGCGATGCAATTTCCTTCTCCGATTTACTGACACCCAAAATAAGAGCGAGAAACTTTAACTGTAGGCTGAAATTCTTTAAGCACACGCATGGCTTTCTCTGCTCGCCTGTTCCTAATTTGAAACGCTGATGCGTGACTGCCGTATGTGAGAGGAACCGGCGAGGAAGGGATTATTCCACTTTCCTGAATTTGTGTAATGGCCGAGTGAGGCGCCGCTTTTACAAAACACGCTCTAGTGCAGTGTCAGATTTACAGGAAGGAAATTAAACACACCCGGCGTTCTCCTCGCACTAAATGCAGTCAGAGATCACAACGCGGGGTGTTTGTTTTAGGCTAACGGACGTCTGCGTCACCCAAAATCCCAAACAATACTCTCAAATCTTCACATACTCTCGGCCAGAGAAGTCATGTGACTTTTCATGTGAAAGCTTTTCGAATGCAGTGTATTTTTTCAAGTGATTTTCTACATGATTTATTTTTAAGTGATTCAACTGATATACAATGAATTTTTTGCAATCATGATTTATGCACATGAGTTTTGCAAATGATTCCCTTATTTTAACCGATCATCTGTACATGACACATTTATATCCACATGTGAATCGTTCTTGTGATTTTTTTACATGATTCATTTATTTTCACAGGATTTTACTTTCAAATGATTCACTTACTTTACTGAAATCTTTACAAATGGGATTCACTTATTTTAACAGTTCATCTCCACTCAATTCATGTATATGCACATGTGATTATTACCCATGATTCATTTATCCTTCATGATTTACCACACCATCCATTGTAGCTGATTTTACACATCATTCACACGTACTATTTCCCACGATTCATTTATTTTCACATGATTTTTACAAATGAGTCATTTTCCTGATTCACTTCTTTCTGAAGCATTTTAGAAAGTTCTCGTGCATTTTACACGCTGTTTTTTTGTCACGTTCATTATTCAAGAGTATGCCATACTTCATTCGAGGCATTATACATACTGTTATAGCTTTTTATGAAAATGTTTTACACATTATAGGGGTTTTATTGATGCAGAAATACATCCTATCGCCAATGCAGAAACACACCGCTCGTTCTTATTGCTGATATAATTGCATGTTATAAACACTGCTTATAAAGCATTCTATTAACAGAATACAGTCAATATGGATTATAAGCATCATTATAAACTGTAATTCCTTATGAATGCATTATAACTTTACGGCCAAATGGTCTTGACACACACGCACACACACAGTCCCTTAGACAAGTCCCTCGGCTGAATGTCTGCTCATTTGTTAATGACACACACTCAGGGCGTCTATCGATCTTCCTTTGCCACTAATTAATAGTGCACTCGTTAAAACATTTGCATTACGTGGCGAGTTAACAACGCTCAGTTAATGTGCAGGTGATTTGTCCTCCTGCACGCTTTAGATCACTGTTATTTGGCCCGCTGCAGTTTTCACCGAGCTCTTCAAGGACGATGTCTGATTTAATTAATGAGCATTTAGACGAAAGCACAATTATCAACATGCCTTAAGGATACAGCCGACATCTCGATACATCTCGCTAGCTCACTTCAACCTGCTGCGCAAACACCAGTAATAAATCTCTAACGAGGCCGTAATCACTTTTTTTTTTTTTTTGTTTGTTTAGTTTTTTTTTATTTTTTTTTTTTGCTAGGTGGAAATGTTAAGGTGTTCTGGACTTTAATAGAGGGCGTGACAAAATTAATAGCTCTTAACAAAACCGATTTAACAAAGCAGGAAGCAATTAAAAGTGCAGATTGTAACAGTACATTTACACAGTAATGAAAAACCAGGCAAAAATAATACACACTTTTATTTTTTTGCCAAAAAGATGCATAGCAAAGACATTGTCAGCTTCTTTCGATTGTTGGAGTTAGTTTAATTCAGCTAATAAACAAGCCTAGAGAAGATCGTCAGTGTAAAAATGATTCCTAGATCAGTGAATGTAGACCATGCTACTATTAAATAAATGTTTCAATTTAACACGTTTAACATTCAGTAAGCCTGCTACTCTTCACCTCTTTACCTTTTATATATTTTACTTAGCGATCTGGAAGTTTTGTGCTTAATTTAGATATTTAGATATATGAATCATTTTTTTTCACTGTAGCTACTTTAGCCTTGTGTCAATCCACATCGCGTGACTCGGTAACATTTTTTTTTTTTTTTATGATTCTTGCATCACAATACACTGAAAGCTGAAATCTCACCTTACTTCTTCCTTGTTCTTTCCCTTATTTATCGTTTTAGGTACACAACCGGTCAAAAGTTTAGACACGCCTACTCTTTTTCATAGGTTTTTCTTTTTTTTTTTGCTTTCTACGTTGTAAAACATTACTGAATACATCCAAACTATGAAGCAACGCGTACGGCATATACTGAATTATGTGGTAAACAAAAAAGTGTAAAAAAAAAATATGTTTCATATTTTAGATTCTTCAAAGTAGCCACCATTTACCGTGATGATACAATCGGCATTATCTTACCCAGCTTCA
>JAQQZR010000023.1:946420-956951 GCA_030068235.1 Notoglanidium macrostoma | reverse complement strand
CCAGTCTCTTTTAAAGTCATAAACATAAAGAAATAATTGAATTAGAAGGCGTGTCCAAACTTTTGACCGGTAGTGTATGAAAAATGACACTTTATCTATCGTAGGTAACTCAGTATGTCTGTATACAGAGTTGTAGTTGGTGTAAAACGGAGACGTGTCTCAGTTACGTGCGACTATTACGATATTTCTTGCGTGACGTCGGCTTGAGCGAGGAGCAGAATTAACTCCAGCGCCACCGTCTGGCGGTTTGATGTAAACACAAAGCGCAGATCTGATATGTTGTCGTTTCCGTAGTAACAGCCCAGTCACAGGGACTTGCAGGGAAGGAGTCTCCAGTGTCAGGACATTGTAGCAGTCATTCATTGGTCAGGGTCGCAGTAGATCCAGAGAATGTTGTTAGGAACCTGGAATACACTGTAACCCGACTCTGAATGGAGAGGACTTGCCTAAATATGGATTTAATTTTTTGAACTCAAGCTGCAGACTATAATAATATGAGTGTGATTTTAAATAATATTACAACAAGTGTTTAAAGATTGAGCGGATTGAGCGGTTAAGTGGATTTTGTAGCCAGTATGGAATAACACACACTGGGATGTAAACCTCTGACTCTATTATTAACTCAAAATTATTAGCACCCTTTGCCACGCACTCGTGTTTATTCTGCCTGCGTTCCGTTGAACCTGCAGCCGAACCTGAAGAACGACAGCGAGTACCTGTATTTTAATCACGTATAGCATCACTGCACGCCTCATGTACGCATTAGTGAGCGGGAACGATGCGGGATCTCCAGGGCCTCTGCCGAGCGAAATAGAGAAGTACGCAGCCAGAAACAATATCAACACTAAACACGAAAGTCGACATCAAGCTAATGAAGCAGCACGAGCAGCTTGCGGGGCGTAGCAGATCACTTCAAAGCTCCGAACAAACTCTTTCCTGAAGGTGAGAGAGAATAAAGTGGATCCACTGGCATGAAACGCACTCAGCAAATGTTTAGAGAACATTAACGGGAGAGTTTGGAGACTTGTCTGGGATGCGTTTGAAGGAAAACACGTAGCGATGCAGCAAAGTTAAAATAACCTTTGGTAACATCTCTACAGCTTTACCCTTATAGAGGATGCAACGATCTATGAATATTCATGATGATATGCAAATGAGAAGGTATCATAGGTTCTATCATAGGATTCTGACTTTCGAGGCCTGGAAGTTCTCAGAAGGTCTTTTTTTAATGGAATAATGAAATTCATGAAACAGGATGTAACTGATGCTATATTTAATACGCTTTACCTACGATGGTTCAGTTCAACAATTTCATAGTTTCTTACATCAGAATATTAAGAATATATAAAGGAGAACTGCGTAAATGTGCATAAATGTTGGAAAAGAAAACAATATTTTTTTGTTACTTGTTCCGGTTAGCTAAAACACACTTTACATTTGTATAATTAACACACCGAGTATAGCATCATTTATTAACAGTAAACACATGTTGTCTTTAAATGGTGGGAACAGTTTGATGTAAATTTAGTACCTGCCCTTCAGCCATAGCAGGTTCCTGAAATGACTTTCAGGCTGCAGGAACTAATAAATTGATTGTGTTGACAAATTACACATCCATTACGGCAAGCACACAAAATAGACGTGCTTTTTTCCGATCATGTGAAAGAAGCAATCGCTGTGAAACCCTGCTAGTAAATCAGCACGTGCAGCTTCTGTGGGTTGTGGTAGATATGTACGTGTTTTACACACATTCATGTTTAGTGTTTCGGAGCATGTAAAAGGTAAATTAAACAATTGGTTATTAAATAAAAGGTATTTAAATTGATGAAGAAATAACACTTTTAAGTGCTTCTTGGACGGCCTGATTTTATTATTTTGTATTTCAGTGTTTTAACAGTTCATATGATTTATTCTTGTTATTTTTTTTATTATTTTTGAATTTTTTTTGCGTTTAATAATTGTTTTGTCAATAAAATAATTAACTTTTATGAAGTGATTAGCACATCTTAAACATATTCCGACATAACCTTTTTTTTAAAAGATTATTTTCATTAATGAACTAAAAGCTAGCTAGTTAGTTAGCTAAATGGTGCAATCGCTATATAATTCTTGGTAAGGGAGCAAAAAAACAAAAAACAAAGAAGATCACCGTTTCAAAGAAAAACAAATGTAGAAATACACAACTCCAGTCATTTGTTCTGTTTATGAATTCAAATCATCTTTCTATATATTTATTTATTTAGTTAGTTAGTTAGTTATTATATTTGTGAAATATAACCTACCAACTATGCAATTAAAAAATAATTAATATTTGACAATAATATTTGAACGTATTTTTAAAAACAAAATATTCCTATTAACTTTACTTTTTTTTTAATTAATTGAAAACTAAACACTAACTGTTTAGGTAAAAAAAAAAAAAAAAGTGCAACACTTACTCCACAATGCAGCAAAAACAAACAAACAAACAAACAAAAAAGTTAAACACTGACATTTCAAACTAAAAACACAATTTAAAAGTTCCCAAAAACTGATTTTACGTTGCAGCTTATCACACGTCTTGGTCATTTATCTAGCAAAGTTCCTATGCAAACATCAGCTAGCTACATGGACATGCTAACCTATGCCAATTAACTGACAAGCTCGCATGTTTTGCATTATGTTTAGGAATTAAAATGATAAATCGTACCATTTCTGGGATTCATTTTAATCAGAAGAACACACCACTATCGCAACAAGGCTATAGCCGTTTGAAGCTTGCTGCTATAATTAGCGTTGCTGGTTTAGCATAGTCACGCTCCACACCAGCACACATGGACCTGACTGAATATTCTACAGCTGATGCATTTTATTTTTTTCTCGTGCAAAAAGCAATATTTTTCTCTCCACCTTTAATCCGACCCGCGCTGAGCCCAGTGCACCTTATTAGCGGGGAACAATTTGGCTGGCTGAGACACGGGTGGTAATTAAAATCATAATGTTTTATGGAAGGCCCACAGACAGCAGCTCTTCCAGACATCATTTGCCCTTTGTAATGCACACCTTCACCCTGTCTCCTGCTCCCTCACTTCTGCAATTCCCCATTCTGCCCTGTTACTCATGCAGGTGTCGGACTTAGGTTTTGAATGGCACATGAATACTAATATGCTGTTGTAATAAGATCTTTGAAGTGTGCAACACACAGTCTCCAAATCATAATGCGCAAATCCCCCTTTGAGTCTCGTCTCACCGGTAGCTTTTTTTCTTTCCCACTTTCTTCCTTTTCTACCTTTTGTTCTCCCCCTCTCTCTTTTTCAGAGTTCCTTTTTTTTCATAGCTGATGTTTTTCAATGTGCACGGTCTGTTTTGCTTAGATTCCCCCGTGCATCCTTCTTTAAAATTCATCTCTCTCTGAAGGCGAGCCGACTGACTCCATTATGTCTTATGGGACACCACGAGTTTCCAAACAGCTCACAGAGAGCGGTTTTCTGTGGGAAAGAAAAAGAAACAGGACCCACTGGGAGGCCATGAGATTACTGGGATAACGGGGGGGGGGGAAACATGCTTTGCGGATGGATGAGATGCAGGTCGGATTCCGGCAACAGAATTCCCACCGAGTTATGAATTACAACAACAGATCTCCATATTAGAGACCCAGATAGCTGATGATGTCATTCCATCCACAGCATTGTGAGGCTTCTCCTGTACAGACGTGATGGAAATATTCCCCACTAACAGTAAATATTTGAACGCGAACGCAGACGAAATTCTTGCAACACCCAATTTATTATTTATGTGTCTATGTAGAATCGGTTTCATCCCATTAAAACTTATGAAAGTTACTGGTGTCAGCTTGCGCTTGTACTGTCTGGCTTTTTGTGTCCAGGAAATAATCTAGGACGGAAGACCAATTGGGCCTGCAGGATACACAACCTGGCCACTAGGGGGCCCTTAGATGAGAACGTGAATCTGGCCAGTACGCTGTCAAACACACAACACGACACGTAGAAGAATGAGCCAATGAATGTCAAGGCACACAATTTCAAATTTATTCTGAAATGTGGTTGGTTTGTGGGTCTAAATTTCTAACCAGTGAACTGTGAATTAATGTTTTTAACTGAAGGTAGATAATTGGATAAAGAAACATGGATAACTGTAAACCCACACCAAGCAGGTTGATTGAAAGAAAACTTAAAAATGTAAAATAAGACAGATAAATGTTCACTTTCCCAGATAATCAATAAATAAATAAATAAATGGACCACAAAAGACTCAACATGACATCACTGCTAACTGCTGAATCAGATGTTACTAAAGAGCTGGACTTTGATGACTTGTTTGATGAGTTTGTGAGAAGAAAACCAAGTGTGTTGTGTTGTGGACCAGAGAAGGCAGGGCTCTCAACATTCGCCCATTGGTCTACACGATTTACTTTAAAAACCATGCCACATGTACAGCCCCAGATTATTACTCAGCTTGAAGGAAAACATTTATTTATTTACAACAATGAAACTAACAGAAAGGGAGTAAAACTCAGTGAAAAACAATGTGTATATAGAGGGGCACTTACTTTTATGGCATACTGTATCAGTTATTGGAGCGGTAACATTGGGTCTATGTAAAGATGTAATATAGATATCTAAGATCATAGCATTCAATTCCATCTTCACAGCCTTCAAAAGAGGGCATGAGGAATATTTTCGACAAAGATAAATGTTGAAATATATTAAAAACACATTTGTAAAGCATCAGAGCTTCACGGGTCCAAAGGCATCTGTGTACAAATACCAGACTCCATATCTCATGAGTGAAATATTTATCTTCATTTCAAATGCGCAGAACCGGATGTGTTTTTAAGGCCTGGTGCGAATAAGATCATGGCGAGTGAATATAGTGATTAATGCTTGTAAATTGCCTTCACCATTATTTTAACTATGCCTTTGTTTCTGTTGTCCTGCGGATCCGTTTTCCTCCATTAATAACGACTGCCATCAGACAGAAAGTACTAAAACCTGATGTTTAACAAACAGACTTAACAAATGCACAAGGACTTGCAGTTTGTAGAGGAAAAGAGAAGTGGAGAGAAAATGTCCAGCGTAATGTACGCCCTCAAGGGAGCAGTGGGCTTCACTAAAGAGGTCTCCATTTTATTACGGACGGCTCCGTCTCGCTCGCTCTCAGACTGATGAAATGGCCCATTGATCAGGAGAAGAGTTATCGATCAATACTTTAGGAAAGAAACAATCACCTGACACCCAACAGTAGACACGCAATATGACACTAACAGCTTCAGGGTTTATAAACCTCAGGCTGTTATCACAGATTTAAAATAAGGTTTCTATGGAATGCATATAAAAATTACATCAATGTCTTTCTAGAACAAATTTTCAAAGAGGATGGTTTTTATGTTATATAACATCATAGCACAGATCAATTTGATTTAGTTCAATGTTATTTGTATATTGCATTCATGGACACTGTCACAAGGCAGCTTTACAGATATGTGTAAATTTCGAATATACGTTTTAAACGTAAGAATGTATAAATTTATCCCTAATGAGCAAGCCTGAGAAACTCCCTGAGACGACATGAGGAAGAAACCTTGAGAGGATCCTTGAGAGGAACCCATCCTCATATGGGTGAGTTTTCACATGCAGTCTATTTTGTTATAAATTTATCAACTGTTCACTGATGGAGACTTGAGTGCAAAACTGTTTGTGGTTCTAAAGTTACCAATGCAAATATAGGCCTACATCATTGTAGCAAAACTGTTTGTATCAACGGCAGTCCAAAGCCATCTTCATGGTTTCTCAGGCTTTATTCTGTTCATATGAGGGAACCTTCAGCAGGAGTGAATGACAAAGATTCCAAAGAGAAGGAGATCATCTGCATGGATCAGGCAGGTCCAGAGAGCAGAAGGGTTCATGATCACTGGTATCTCAGGGGTAGCTTTTGTAGAGAGAGTGAGAGCGAGAGCGAGAGAGAGAGAGAGAGAGAGAGAGAATGCATGAGAGTGGGGAGGCAACAGCATCCAAACATCCCTGTTTACAAAATACTGTATGCCCCTGGACCCTCCAGATCTGCTCCTTTGCCTAATAAAGAGCTATTAACAAAAGACTTAACTAAACAAGTTTGTTTTCAGCCTAGATTTAAACACTGAGACTGTGTCTGAGTCCTGAACACTAAGTGGAAGGCTATTCCTTAACTGGGGGCTTTATAAGAGAAAGATTTGCCCCTGCTGTAGTTTTCACTATTCAAGGTACCAACAAATAGCCTGCACCTTTTGACCTAAGTAGTCCAAGTAAGACCGGAAGTTTGCTCAAGTACTGTGGCACGAGATCATTCAGGGTTTAGTTAGTGTGGGAACCCAGCTATAATTTATTAAAGAATGAAAGATAATTTTTATCTGTTTGGAGTTACATTTAATGCTGTAGAATATTGGTGAAACAAGTCAGTTCCTGTTCTCACTTACATTAAGGCAGCTACTGTGTAAACAGTCATTCCCTCTCCAGCCTCTTTTTTCTCTTTCTTAGAGTTAATAAGGCAAAATAAATAAATAAATAACAGTTTATTTAAAACTGTTAAATAAAACCACAATGAATTGCAAACTCCTCTGTTCTGAAGATGTAAAACACAAAGTTACAGATTTAACTTTGTTACAAAGTGCTAACACTGGAGACTCCTTCTGTAAATGTTACATAAACATCAACTTACAGAAAACATCACTTTATTAGATCACAACAGTAGTGACTTCTTCTGTAATATAAACCAAAAAAGTCAATTATATATATTATAAAATCAATCATCATCAAAAAGCTAAAGATATGCTAAAATGCACATCAATAATAGAATGATTTTAAATAATAGAGTAATATTTCTTAAATGAGATGAAACATCCTGCTGAAACCTTCAGAATAAAAACTGAAGCAGACCCAAGGTGGACAGTCCAGAAGGCAGGAAAAATAAATAAAAGTGCATACCAAGATTTTTGAGTTAATGGCAAAATTCAGTTAATAAAAAAAATAAATCATGCTCACAGCTTTAGAATCTGAACTTTCATAAATAAACCCCCGAATAAATGTAAATATCTTTGTAACCTGAATGTAAAGCCTGTGTAGTGCAAGCTCCTAACGCCCTGCAGGAGGACGACGCTATCCAAGTGCAGAAGTTGGCCTGAAAGTGCATCGTAAGCTGGTGGGAGAAATAAGATGAGCTTTTAGTGCAAACCCTTTAATCCTATTGATCCTAAATCCCGAGTCCCAAGTGAGGTTCTTACGCCACTCAGAGGGGCAACAGCACTGTGTGTGATATCAGCAAACTGCACCTCTCACCATCCTTTCCATCATTTCCTACCACGGCTGTCTCTTCGTCCAAATCCACTCCAGCCCGCTAACAACCCCCTCAACCACACAAAGCCTACCTTCGATAGAAAACCACACACACACACACACACACACACACACACACTTGGATCGTCCCACTCTTTCAGTCAATGCCTAGGCCTCAGGGATACTAAATGGCCACCGGGGGAGTGTGTTTTTCTCCCGATGACTTAGCTAACAGGCGAAATCCATAACAGGAACAAGTGTTAATGAGTTCAGCTCAACTTTGATGTGCTGTGATATAGACAATGTCAGTCTCATCATGCAAGCATAAATTTCTTAACCTCACCTACCAGTTTTTCATTAACCTGGCCAACATTTAAGAGTGTTACTCAATGTCTCAAAAGATCACTTGACCTCCTGTAGAGCTAGTCATCAATAGAGGAAGTTCAATGGACAGACCAAGGTGATGATCTTGTGTCCTTTCCATAATTCCAGTGTCAGTCATGAATAGGTCAGAACAGCATGCTTGTAGCCTCATTCTTCTACCCAGGTCAATGACACCGCTGAAGAATCTGGATTACGTCAGGATATAAACATGCAGCTGTAGATGCAACTTTTTTAATACTGAATCTTGAATTCTATACTTCAGGTGATCTGAGACACATTTAGGTAATTTTCAAGCGTAAACGAATCTAACACTTCAAATCACACTAGATAATCATAACAACTTCAAATACATTACATCATGACTATCTTCTCTCAGAACCTCTCTTAATATGTGATGACAGAAACCTATCTAGTCCATAACAAATACATATTAACCAACAACTCTTTCAATACGTCATGCCACTCTATTACACTGCATCATACCTAAAATACTTCCTTATACACTGTCACACTTACATTACTTTTACTATATTACATTTACATTCATGTCATTTGGCAGACGCTCTTATCCAGATTGAGTTACATACAACTTTTTTTATACATGTGAGCAGTGAAGGTTAAGGGCCTTGCTTAAGGGCCCAGCAGTAGCAGCTTGGCAGTGCTGGGATTTGGACTTCCGACCTTCCGATCAATGTCTTAACCACTGAGCTACCACAGACCAGTTATTACATCATAACTGAACACAAGCACGGTCAATCAGAAAACACAGGTTGAACGTCATGTTACCATAAGGTATGCGTTCTCTCATTTGGTGGGTGTGTCAGAGGTTTACCCAATCAGCAGTGATGTGTATAAAATAAAATTATATATGTTTTTAATATAAACGTATTAAAAAGGCTGTGTGTGCAACAGATCCTGCTAACATCCTCTACAATAGTGTCCACCAATTGCAGCTTAGTGTTTGAAACAGTTGAAGGCAGTAAATGTTTGTCATAAATATTATACAGTAAAGTTTTTTTTAATAGAATAAGATATGGGTTCTGAAAAAATCTTCAAAAAGAATGCAATAATGGCCTTCTCAGCTGCCATAGCTGCACACAGCACGGGGTTCAACATGCCACTTTTCTGTTTAAATAAATATTTTTCGATGTTTTTGTCGAGGCTGAATGTAACCCAGGCTCACAACAGTCATGCGGTTATGTCATGACCAAACCCACTCTAATTAGAGATAACACTGATCTGGTACCAGCAAAAAATGGAGGATCTGATATATATATATAAACATGCACAGTTAGAGTGTACAGTTCTGATTATACCGGGCACAGTGTTAATATTTTGGCTCGTTAAGCCAATGTGATGGTTGTCCCTGAACTCTCTGAGACCATGTCTTAATTTGTAGCACAAGTTGTGTGAAAGAGCATTTGTAACATCTCGACTCTTCTCAATAACATTGCTGGACCAAGCGGTACACTGTTAATTGCTGTTTTAACGTCTTCTTGCTTGTTTTTAAAGTCCATGGAAAACGTCTCAGCAGTGACAGTCATCACTTCTTGTAAAAACTCACTGTTGGTAAAGGGGTAGGGCTTCTTGTGTTTGGAATGGAAATGGCTAACACGGAATCAAGCCTCACTAACAGCTTTATCTCTCGCTGTGGGTTTTGTGAGAACGTGATTGCTGGGCTTTTAAAAGCAACTTTAACTCTTGAATTATTTTCTCTTGTATTTTGCCCTTGGGTGGAAATGAATCCTTGAATGCTCAATGGTAAGTGGTGTGATGGGGCTCCAAATTACCCCTTTTCGAAAAAGCTAAAGCCTGGTGATGCATTAAGCAGGCAGTCTTTTCTTTCCACTGTAAAAGAAAATTTGTTTTCTCATTAGACATGGAACTTATATATTTTTGCTTTATTTTATTGCTTTGGCCAAGGTTTCCTGGAAAGAGCTCTCTCATTGACAGTACATATATGGGGTTAATGTTAGCTAGCTACGCGGTTTAACGGCAGGTAAACGTGATTCAGTGGGAAACAGTTTTTTGCAAAAGTAACTTAATATTATAATTATTTCCCAGAATGAATGATTTTCTTGAGCTGCTCCCAGCCTGTATAGTTACACACCACTGATTAAATATGATGTGTGATGATATGTGAATCTAGCCAACCAGCAGATGTTTTACTATTGGATTTGTTTTTATATTAAAATGTGTTGCGATAATGCGACAGTATGTAGATGGTTGTGATCTACTAAAAATGCTTCAGTGATCGACTGGTAGATTGCGACTGACAGGTCATTGCCATAACAAAACAATGGAATTAGATTTGGAAAGGAAATTGATTTCTAGAACTGTAAATATTTACATAGTATGAAGGGTTTACAAACATTTTATTTTGTTAGGATTGATTTTATTGCTTATAATTCACACTGTTTTATATTTACAAATTACAGTGAAGTTTTTATGAAACTGTTTAACTCCATGGTCACCAGCCCTGTTCCTGGACATCTACCTTTCTCCAGGTTTCATCTCTAACCAAAATCGAACACATCTCTTTTAGTTGATCAAGGTGATCACGATTATGGTTGGAGCTAAAATGTTTGGGGAGGAAGATCTCCAGGAACAGGGTTGGTGATTAGCAATTTAACTGAAGAGATTCACTTAAAAAAGAATTTTATAGCCGGCTGGCTTTTAAAGAAAACAATAAGATATATATATATATATACATTACCAGTCAAAGTTTGGACACACCTCCTCTTTCATAGGTTTTTCTTTTTGTTTTGTTTTCTACATTGTAAAACAGTACTGAATACCTCAAACTATGAAGCAACACATATACTGAATTATGTAGTAAA
>JAQQZR010000023.1:922990-942384 GCA_030068235.1 Notoglanidium macrostoma | reverse complement strand
ACACACACACACACACACACACACACACACACACACACACACACACACACACACACACACACACACACACAGGGGAATCAGTAAGGATTAGGCTGGATCTCAGTTCCAGAGAGGCCCGGCTGCACTCAAGGCTCTCATTTTTTTTTTCAGGCTGATATTGTGGACCCTCTTTTTTTATACTGTGGACTAGCTCAAAAATAGTGTGTGTGTGTGTGTGTGTGTGTGTGTGTGTGTGTGTGTGTGTGGTTAATGCAGACAGCTTGAAGCACTTCACACTCCAAAACAGAGTTTTATTTGTTTAACAGATGGCGAAGAATGCACACAAATGATGTCTGATTAATAAAATAATAAATTTAAAAAATTTTTTTTTAAATAAATAAATAAATAAGAGAATATATAAAAAGTTCCTTTTCCCTGGGGACAAAATTTACCAGCATTTAATGGCCTGGATGTTTTATTTATTATTATTATTATTTTTAAAAGTAGACCTAGTTCTTCAGAGATGTTTTAACGTTAGAAAGCCAGAGAACGGGATAATGAACGCGAGCGTGACGTTAGCGGACGTTTGTACGCTTCCTGTTCAGTTCACTTCCGAGTGAGAAAGTGATTCGACTCTGAATCGACTCCCCGCAGGAAGTGAATCAAACATGCCAGTGTGAGGTTTTTTGATGCAGAAGCTTTAAGATTTTGGAGAACATAATCTCTGACGGCTCCACGCCGCGTGCTTTATTTACCGAATGATCCAGTGCTTTAATAAGCTGCACTTCTGTGCTCTCCGTGTTCAGGTGATTTTTGCGATTTATACACACACTTAATAAGTAAAGGTCAGTGTAGATAAAAATGGAAAAAAAAGAAATAAAAGGAGAAAAAGAAAAAGGAAAGGGGAAAAAAGAATACAAAAGAAACCAAAAAGAAAAAAAGTGGAAAAGGGAGAATGAAAAGAAAAGAAAAAAAAAACAAAAAAGAAACATTAAAAAAAGGGGAAGGGAAAAAGAAAAAGGGCAAAAAGAAAAATTTGAAAAGGAAAGGGAAAGGACAAAAACACAAAGAGGACATAACCTGAACAAAAGAAAAAAAGGGAAAAAAGACAAATATAAAAGATTAATGAATTAAAAGAAAAAAGAAGCAGCAAAAAAGGAAGGAAATAAAGTAACAGTTTTACTGCATTTAATTGGAAGTTGGAAGAAAATATATGGACACCGAGCGTGAGCTGGCACGGATATGACAGGTGCAGAAAAAGTTCAGAATCATCAGGATCACCAGCATTCCTTTCCGATTCAGCATGAATCGACGACGAATAAAAGACTCGTACGGCATCACTAACAAACCTCCGCGTTGGGAAGCGTTAACGCAGCGTTAACGTAAGTCTTTAACTCCAGAACAATAACAGCTGAGGGTCTTCATAGCAGTACATCTTAGCACTGTTCGCATACTCCAGAAATGTAATGTGTGTGTGTGTATGTGTGTGAGAGAGAGAGAGAGAGAGAGAGAATCAGTGTGTTCATTTAGTTCCTCTTTAATAATCTTGTAGATGTGAGCATAACACTGTCCTGATGTCAGTCCATCAAACTCTTCGGGCTGTCAGTGTAAAATGAGTCGTGTGTGTGTTGTATTTTTGTTAGCTACCATGCCCACACACACACACACACACACACACACACACACACTTCCTGCTGAGATACAGTAAGGCTTTTAGGCTTTAAGATGATACTTCCTCGCCTCCTCCTGCTGCTTTCCCGGCATTTCTTCCCAAGGACACGAGGCAGAAAGCAATCGCTATTAGCCTCAGTGTATAAATATAGGCGGCTTTTAGCCGATGAGTACCAGACAGCACCATCAATTAACATTAAGCCGAGTCCTATCACTGTGTCATAAACAACACCATGACGGCGCTCCTTCAATGTCAGAGGTAAGATGAACTTAGACGATTGGAAGGGAAAAAAAGGACGAGCGTCTCATGTATATAATGCTCTGCATTAATAAACAGCTCGAGCCGGAGTGGCGTGATGGATGTGAGTGACACGGCCGTGTTGGCAGGAAGACGAGGACGAAATTGATGCTCTCTTTACAAGATGAAAGTCTGAGGAAAAAAAATAATAAAAACCCCGGAGAAAAATTAAAGCACTTAGACTCGAGCTGAAGGCGGGAAAAAAATATTCCCACTGGATGAAATCTCTTCCGTCACAACACGTTCGGAGTTTTACTGCTGCTTTAATGATTCAAATGATTATTATTAAAATGCTGTTAACCCTTTAGGAACATGTTTTCTTTAAACTGTTGGAAAATCAGCCCACTCCAAATTAAAATGGAAAAGCTGGGATTTCCCAAAATACGTTGCTTCCGTGTCGCCATTGTGTTTAGTGCTTTATTATTTTCACTGCTACTTGCCACTTTGGTATCTCTCAGCAAATCCTTTTTTTTTTTGAGAGTCCTGCTATCAGGTTTTAAATGTAATGTGATAATGTTAGCTTCTTGTTCTTTTTTTCTTTTTGTATTCAAGACCAAAAGTCTGGATAGTTTTCAGGATTTCAAATGAAACTTGGTAATATTAGCTACTACATATTTTCTTTAATGAGATTTGGCGTGTCAGAATGTGT
The DNA here is from genome assembly GCA_030068235.1 of Notoglanidium macrostoma. Classification (NCBI taxonomy): domain Eukaryota; kingdom Metazoa; phylum Chordata; class Actinopteri; order Siluriformes; family Auchenoglanididae; genus Notoglanidium; species Notoglanidium macrostoma. The sequence continues at coordinate 939,787 of JAQQZR010000023.1, read as the reverse complement.
AATATAAAACATGAACGCTAGTTAGCTTTCTATGCCCATTCGAGTGCCAACGGCAATTTAGAAAATAATGAAGCAGGAGTCTGATGTGAGCGCTAATTAATAATTATCAGCTAAAACATGGCCCTGCATCCTGCTTTTATAGGCACACACTCAGACTTGGGTTAAAAACTAAGCACAGACTTCATAAACATTGAGTGCATAATGTAAACATCATATAGAATAAGAAATATATATATCAATCAAATCAAAGCTTCGTCCTTTCTTTGTCACATGTCTTTGTATTGTAATTGCATTTTTCAGAAAGGCGATATTAATGAGAAATATAGTGACCTTCTTTCCTTAACAGGTGAGCTGAAGTAGTAGCTATGGTGAAACCAAGAACAGGAAACACTGACCATATAAGGAATCAGACAGGCAGGATACAAGTACGAAGTCTTTCCTGTCCCGGGTCCAGTGAATCGGCTGCGTTCGATCAGCATTTGGTCTGTTTCAGGCTTTAATCGGACACCATAGTTTACAGGTGTGACAAACATTACGTGGGACGTTTATACCACAAATTTTGGCACCCTGTACATTAGGTTCTAAGCTTCAGATGTTAAATGTGTCTCAGCAGCACGATTAAACTCTTGCATTTTGTGCTTGTATTGTGTGATGAAGATTGAAAGAGAAAGGGGAAATCTGCGCTGATAAACCATCAGGCGCTCGCACACTTCTCCAACCACATGGGCGGAGATGATGGTTATGAATCTGTCATGTGAGGTCAGAGAGAGGAGCTCTGCCTCGGTCTTGTGTTTTATTGGTGTCGCTCTTTAATATTCCACCAAACACTGTGCATATGATTGATTTTTATAGTTAATAAACAGAAACCCTCTCTCTCTCGCGCTCTCTCGCGCTCTCTCGCTCAGTTACTCTGCAGATGAGTGCATTTCATTTCATTTTGGATCTTTTGTTTGAATCCATTTGCAGTCTCTCTAAATTATTGATGTTGTGCAACAACTCGAACTGGTCTCTGAAGCAATCTGGAGCATCTCACAAAACACATATCGAGCCCAATTCCGAGGTTTAATTTCATTACGAGGTACTCTGGGTTTGTTTTTACAGCGTGAACCGAAATGAGATCACTTCTAAAGTGAGCTAATATCGACGCGTGATCCGTCGTTGATAAATAAAAAAAATAACAAAAAAAAAAACGTGTGCGTGTTGAAAAACCGTGGTGGACGATATTTCATAAAAAGTCTTTGATTTGATTTCGGTGTTATTGCTCTAAGTCTGAGTTGATTGCGTTTTATGTCTCAGGTGTTGATCTGGGACGAGTTTTTTAAAACCGAATGATCATTAAGTGATAATGATGGAGAAAGCGTCTCACTTTGTTTTGTGTTTTCTTCGTCTACGCAGTGTGTACGTGGAGAACAAACACGCTCCCGTCCCACTCGTCCCGAGCGGATTGTAAGTAAAGGCCATCACTCTCCTTAATTAGGTCTTCTCGCTTGAGCCGAGACTAAAATCACCTCTGAGCCTCCGTCTTCCTCAAGATCACGCCTAATTTTAATTAGGCCCTTCGGAATATTAGCCGAGCCTTTTTTCTTCTTCGGCTCTCGCTCATTTAGAAAGCAGACAAATTAGTATTTAACTTTAATATAGTTCCCCTGCATTCCACCCACATTCCCGCCCAAATATCCACGAGAGAGAGAAAAGGCGAGAGATACAGAGAGAGACATGAAGAGAGAGAGAAATCCCCTGAAGTAGGATGCTAAATAGAGCTGAGAAGGAGAGTGTGATATACGATCAGTCCTGCTTCCTGCTAACTCGAGGTAATTAGCCGTGTCAACACAGGAGATTTTACCTCTCTCTGCACGTGTTGAACGTCGTCCAAAACTCATCTTCGTTCTCATTCTCATCCTCGCTGCTCTACATAACTCTGAAACGCCGCCTATGCGCCTTCTAATTAGCACCGAGCGCACGTTCTCACCAATATGGCCGAGTTGACCTCAGTTAACCTCCTGTGATTCTTAACCATGGAGTCATTTTAAATAAGAGCTGGTAAGCATGAGGCGATGTGAAATTGCAGTTGTATGCAAATGAGTAGTGAAGCGATGTCACGACTACCAATGGGCGTGAGAGATGAAAGAGCACTCTGTGTTTTCCAGGTTCTCTTCATACTTCAGCACTGTTCGAGTCTGACTCTGATTGGTCGGAAGGTAAGGGATAATGTCCCGGACCCTGACTCCAAGTGGAGAAAATGACCAGCTCACTGCACATTATCCCGCATATTACATGGCTGCTTAAAGAAATCGAGAAAGAAATTGATATTGATAAATAAATCAGTATTCTGACACAAATATTAAATTCTACATTTGGAACTGTTTCCATAGCAACATAAACACTGCAGCTTTCGTAAGATTAGCGTACTTACTATTATAATTCACGTCATCCACTGTATACAAAATGGACAGAGCATCATCTCTAAAAAGGTAACTGCCCACATGCCTAGCGCCCCTGCTGGCTGGCTGCAGTACAGCCTTTAGTCCCGCCCATCCCGACGTATTCTCATTTTCCCAGTCTATATTCTGTCACTTTTCTTATCTAAACTGTCTTTCCATCTACAGTGTCTAATGCGAGCAGTTAGTTTTCCCTATGCTGATATCTGCACTTTTTTTTTTATTTTCCTCCAGAAATTAGTTTGTAAAATGTTATTGTCCTATAAAGTAAGAAGGTGTGGCTACTTGACTAACAGGTTTCCCAGAAGAGACCAGTTAACTTCACCAAAAATGTACTGTTGTATACCTAATTATTTGAACTTTCCTGAACACATGAAAGCATGATACGTAGCCATATAGCAATCATGCTAGGGTTAGGGCTACCTAGCCATAGAGCAATCACACTAGCCGCCTAGCCATAGAGGAATCACGCTAGCCGCCTAGCCATAGAGCAATCACGCTAGCCGCCTAGCCATAGAGCAATCACGCTAGCCGCCTAGCCATAGAGCAGTCACGCTAGCCGCCTAGCCATAGACCAATCACGCTAGCCGCCTAGCCATAGAGCAATCACGCTAGCCGCCTAGCCATAGAGCAATCAGATTCTAAGACTCTGGCTGCAGATTTGACACCATGGTGGAAGGAATCTGGTGTCATTTCTGTAGAATGAGAGTGAACAGGAGCACAACATCCATTTTATCTACAGTCTATGATTTATGTAACACTGAACTTTAATACTAGAAAAATTTATTTTATATTCGAATTAATATTAGAAAAATCTTCCTTGGTATTTTCTGATGTAGTAAATTTTTCTCTCATTCTAATACATTACTGTTTCTATAGTAACGGTTCATTCACCGGGAGCTGAAAGCAGACGGTCCGCATAAACACATTAAAAAAGTGTGCAATAGTTGAAGTTTTCTAGAGAGTTTATACAGCAACACAGCATTATTGCTCTGATCTGACAAGGTGATGTTTTCTGTAAGATGTTCATGAAGGAGTCTCCAGTTTCAGCCTGTAACAGCGCGACACTAAATGTCCTATTCCTTTCTGAATTTCTCCGCCGTTCCCTTTTTGCAACAAAATTCTGTTTGCGAGCAATATTGGTATCCAAGTATTCTCAACCTTTTTTCCGAACAATATCCTAAAATCTATTTAAGAAAAGAAAGAAAAAAGGAACAGCCTGAAGACATTCAGCTGTGCCGGACCTCACTGGGATCGCACCACAAATGATGACCTAGTTATAATAATGGATCTTTATTTAGACATAGAAAAGATTACTGAAAACAAATTTCCCTCTGTCGTTACCACCACTCCGTCGCTGAGCATGTTTCTGCTTTTCACATGTAGAAAGAGCATCTTATATCTGATCAACATCTCTAAAGAAAAATCTATTTACTGCATATGAATACAGCCTTTAAATCCAGGTGTAGGTCACATGCTTCCATACATGCAGCTGATCCTCCAAACCAAGAGCTATTTTTAAAGATATAAATAGTGGTTAGGAAGAATGTTGCACGGATGTTTATTCTGTGCCTAGTTGTGTGTGTGTGTGTGTGTGTGTGAGCGAGCGAGAGAGAGAGAGTGGTCGTGCGAGGGCCGGTGAATAATAGGCGATGGTGTTTTGCCAGGCTCCTACTCTAATGTTCATAAATTATAGAGCAAGGAGCAATTATTGCTTTTTACAGAAATTACCCAAAGGAAGTTGTATGTATATTGTAATTGGGTCAGCGCTTATTTCCTGCACCGCACCTGCGCTTCCAGTAAGCTCCCAGCGTCAATAATTAATGGCTTTCTGTCCTGCACCGCGTGCGCCGCACCTCTGCCCCGGACCTGCAGATTTAACCACATTAGCATAGCGCTGGTGCTAATGGCGCTGATGAACCTCCTAATGGATGGAGTGGAGACCCAGAGCATCAGTTCATTCCCACACAGAGGTCACCATTAAATGCAAGTTAATTTTCAGGATCTGGTCTCATCCGAGTAAATATTTAGGTCGGGTCGACTTACCGTTAATGCACAGAGAGAACAGGACAGAACGGAACGCAGGATAAACAAGGGGCGTGTTAGAAAATCAATATCTGTCTGGTTAGGACAAAACCACAACAGGATAGTGATGGGAAGTTCAGATTTTTTTTTTTTTTTTTTTTTTACTGAATCGGTTCTTTGAATCTTGTTCAATAAAATGAGCGGATATTTTTTCCGAACCATCCGTTCATTGGAACTGGGCTGGTGCTGAAAGTAGCTGGTAGCTTCTTCAGTCATTCAGCGGAGTTACTCGCCTGTACCACAGCACTGCGCCTATCAGTACAAAATATCATTCTATTTATTCTATCATAGCTAATCACTTTAACCTCGGGTCAGTGGAGACTCGTAGTGTATGAACCCGTTCCAACTGAAAGGCACATTAAACATCCGTTCAATGTCTAGCTATCTACATTAACGCTAGCTAGTTCCGGCTGACCAGCTAACGTTAACGAGCTCTCATCTCCAGTAATAACGGCATTTGTCACGTTACTGCTCTAAGCATGTGAATAAAGAACAAGTGACTCAGACACAAAGACCTGTGGTTAGGAGTCATGGAAGAATCAGTCGTTCCTGCACTGAGAATATGCAGCGGTCATGTGACAAGTGAACGGACGACTCGACCATGGAAGATTCTGAGCCTGAGGAGCATGCATGCACGCTTCATGGGAAACGACTCGTTACTCCTGAATCATACAAAAGGTGAGTTTAAAATGAAGAAAACCTCCACAGATGACACATCGCTACAACAGGAAGAGGAAGAAGCATGGAATTCTGTAGGACTGGATGGACTGTAGGAGCACCCGGTCAGAAAGGAGAATAGCTGTGTATTTGGTTGCTCCTCTTGGAGAACCTTATCAGACAAGATTTCAAGCAGAGCCATTTTAGGAACTAGGAACCCTGAAGGATTTATTTCTTTTGTTCTAAAGGTACTTCCGGGGTTCTTTCAGGGTTTGTTGGATAATTAAGCTTTCAAAAATGGTTCTACCTGGAACCCTGTCTGATACAGAAGCGCACCTTTAATGCTTCTCCCAAAGTCACAAATCTCATAATGGTTCTAAATAAATGTTTTAAATAAGTGTGGTGCACAGAACCATTCAGGCTTCCTTTAGAAGGACAACCGGAGAACTTTTAAATTTCCTATTTTTTCATCATTAATTATTCTTTCTTCTGGTTCCTGAAAATGCTTTAATTGGAACCCTTTCTACCAGGGAAATCAGTCTTAGGGTTCTACAGTCTTAGAAAATGTCGACCCTGTATGGGTTCTCTAGTTGGCCTTCTGAAGCCTTAAAGGCTCAAGTGTTCACTGGATAATTACACTTCCAATGAGTTTCTACTTGGATCCCTTGCTAATAGGTAAACACTTTGTTGTAAGGTTGTATCTAGGACCTTAAAAGGTTCCCCAACGGTTCTTGAAGGCTAAATATTCATTTGTGGACTACCAACATGGCTAACTGGCACCTAGCCATCGTTCTTATGTGAATAATTGGATTATATTCTGAGGGTAAATTGGTTTTACACGTAAAGTGTTCTCTGGCTGCGAAAAGGCTGAGAACCGCAGTTCTAGAGCATTTATAACTTTACTGCATTGAGTGGAACTTTTTTCATCTTATCTGGATTTGGTATAATGTTTATGAACGTTGTGGAATGAGATGGACTCCAACATGTAGCTAAAATGAAAGTTGTAGCCTTCTAGATCTTCCAGCAGATCCAGTCAGTGTGTGAGATATTTCATCTTCTGGCCAGTATCTCTTTTACTCCATCTCCTCTTCATCTGTTATTTTTGGGCTGCAAACATTATTAAAACCTCAACACAGACCACATTTCCTCAGAGAAATGACAAGAGAGGCCTTTCTGTGAAATAATTTTATGGAGATCTGATGGCTGGAGTCAAGATACTGTCACTTTCATTTCTGCTAGCCGGGTTTTGTGAAAAGGGAATAAAAGAAACAGCGAGAGGAGGGATGCAGGCCAAGTGCATTGTGGGATTTTTTTTTCTTCTTTTCCTCCTTGATGATAGATAGACCAAACAGAAAGAAAAAGCCGTTGTGTAACCCATTCTCAGCTGGCCGGGCTCTTTAATGCACTTTGTAAGCAGAGGTCCATATGGAAAAGTGCTTCTTTTCGTCACCTTCAGAGGCTCTTGGATAAGACGCTAAAAGCTTTCTCACCATCCATTTACCATCTGTTTGAGGGGCAGGAGATCTTATCCACTGCGGCCCGGCATGGCTGACGGCTTTTCATTGCAACTAAGCAGGAAGGCGCTTAATTCCACTCGCGTAATCAGCCTAAAAATGACTGATTACTCGTATCAGGTGCAGTGGCGTGCTGCGAGTGCATCTCTGAGGCGGTACGACAACTTCCATGTTTCTCTTGTGATCCTGAGTGTGATAAAGCGGAATTACAGTCACCACACGGAAGTGGATTATTTTACTCGAACAGCGCGTGTTTTACTCCTTTTAAACCCCAGCAATTTGCAAAAAAAAAGATCAAGAATTTTATTTTATAGCAGTTCTAAACACTTTCTTCAACCAGCCTTTCTTTTTTCTCTCAGAAACCGAAGACGTCTGAAAACATAAAGTAAAAATCGAGAATTCAACAGCACTGTGGCATAAAACTGAAAAGAAATTGATGCACTCATTAAAATGTACATTAAATTGCTGACAATTTGCTAAACATACACGGTCATCCATGAACCCTGAGGTCAACTCTGCCATTATTTCGTTTTTTTAATATTTCCTTAGAACCAATTCTGAGTTCGGGTGGAAACTCTTAGGAATTTTCAGTGTGACTTTGGAGATCTCTTGATAAGATGTTGTTTGTAAACATGGCCAGAAAATACACCGCTGATGAGGTGAGGTGAATTTTATTTTCATTAACGAGCTTGGACACATCTTGTTGACCCCTCGACACTATAACGAGAGAGGAACTGTGCTGCTGAAATCCACCTAAAACAAGAAACGAGCTGAGGAAAGTCAGCAGGGGATCAGGATGGCTAAATTAGCCGGTGCGATTGTCCGAGTCGGTCTGTGTCTTGATTGGGGTTTTGTTCTGTATCCACCTTCTTCCAGAGGAACGCTGAGAACCAAGTGTTACTGCGATCCGGCTGGCGCTCGTTAGCTCTCCTCACGCTGAGGGATAAACAGCGAAAGCATCAGCATCGTCCAGGCTTTGATTCTGTCCATCCAGAGAAGAAAACACAACTAACCATAATCACATAGTGTACTTGTAAGAGCAGCCATGTTCCTGTGGACGTTCTGAGGTTTTAAAAACTGTAGGAGTTACGCTGCGAGAGTTTGAAGACTCCGTTTTTATCGAACTGAATACCAAAGCTTTGTTTCCATGTGAAGATTTTCATCATCCAGAATAAATGTATTTTAAATAAACTGCAAATTCAGTTTACAGGAATATTAAGCAAGTTGAAAATATATAAATAAATAAAAAAGGACTTGGACAACGGCTTCAGCATGAACATGTACAGACGCCAAACACACAACGACAATGCTAACAATACAAAAACAACCAAAGCGTGACAAATGAAACAATATTGCGAATGCATACTGTGATTAATGATTACAAAAAACGTGATTCAGCTGCTAATGGTGATCATGCGAGGTGCAGGGCTGATGGGAAACGTAGGTCAGTGAGGTCATAGTCAGTTACCAAACAGCACCATCTGGTGATGACATGACACAAGCGAATGCTAGTTAGTGACCTTCACATGGCATCTGTCCAGACACAGCTGAAGAGTGTGTGACCTGCATGATCTCATGCATTGCTCTGCTGCGTCATGATTGGATGATGACTGAATGATGAGGTGTACAGGTGTTCCGAATAAAGTGAACTGAAGAGATGAACATCAGGATAGGGAAACGTCTTCAAATGATTACTGCAGAAATCTACGTTCATCTTAACATAGTCAAGAATAAAAGCATTGCAGGATTTTATTGAGCAAGTTGTAAATGATAGATTCATGGAAAAAACTAAGAAAGAAGGGGAGTCATTTTCACGAGCGGAAAGAGTCGACTCTTATAAAAGAGCCGATTCGATCGCCGTGACTCACTGAAAAGAGTTTTGCCATCACTAACTTGGATGGACTTTTTTTTCATGAAGACAGAGCTCAATGTGATCCGAGTGGAAAATGAAGAGCCTCTTTGTGAGCGATGATATCCATAAACAGCTATTGATGAGGAGGAATGTAAAGGCGAGTATGACTGATGGCTTTTTTTAGTGTTGACCCGCTATAAAATTTACAATTCCAGTTGCACTTGGAGATGAATGGCTCTGGGAGTGTCTCTAGTGGGATATCAATCTCAATTTTTGTAGCCCGGATGCACAAATTGTCACTTTCTACAGTCCAGGAGAATTGATCTACCCTCTCGGCGACTGTAACACATTTATCAGTGTGTGTTCTCTTTGCTCTTCTGTCTGAAACATGGCTCTGATCTAACAACGAAGGACACACTGTAGTCAAGTCCTAAAGTGAGTTACACCAGCTGAAAATTATTTATGATTCAAGGATATGTTGTTTAAAATGGAGACAAATCCATTTTTTGTCTTTCGATAAAACCTTGTGTGATATTCTGAGTTTGAAGATGAATTTTACCCGCGTTAATAAATCTAAAAATGCGAAAAAATGATGGCGTACCATAATCTTTTCTTTCTTTCTTATTCATTTTTCAGCTTTAGCACATGGCAGAAGCCAGAGATTAGTAACAAGGGCTAAAAAAAAAAATTTTTAAAAAAGCCTAAATAATGTGAGAAGGGAACTAGAAACAGGTGAAACTAATCAGTTAATTAAAACAGGAAGCGATGACCAAATAAGGAAGGTGGGGAACAACACGTGTCAGAGGATACAGAGTTACGGGAGGCCATCAGGGTCAGAGCTTCTGGAAATAAAATGGTTCCTCAAGGGTTCTTTGGATATGAAAAGGTATTTTTGGCTGTGTAAAAGGGTTCTACATGGACACTGAAGAACCCTTTATGGTTCTAGAGTTAACCTTTTTCTCTGGGAATGAGGTGAGGTGGAATGTATTCTGTGTTCAGCACATTTAAAAGATAATATCTAAATGTTTCTTGTGTTTCTGGTTCATATTATGGACAATTTCATGATCATCATGGACTTAATTAAAGATCAATTAGTCCTTTCTTTCCAGAATACTAGTGACTCACAGTGTGCATCATAGTGCATCATACTGTGTATAGTGTGCATCATACTATAGGAAAATATTACATTACGTTCTTTATTAAAAGTAAAAAAAAAACAGCTTGTAGTGAGTTAGGTAGACAGATTCCTTGGGTGATCTTTATACTGAATTAATTTGCATGGATTGTGAGTCTTTATCTTAATGTTTTCTCTTTTATTTCAGTGGTTTTGCGAAAGCTGCGCCTGCAGGACTCGTCTCTGTCACCTAAACACACTCGTCTTAGATTCACACACAGAAAATCTCAGGCTGCTTTATATTACAGAAATTACAGAAAGGAAAAAAAAATACACAATTAATCAGTTGGTCACATCATTATTACATCATAACTGGATTTGTTCCGTTTCTTAGTGTGCAATAATCACATTAAATAATAAACAATTCTAATATATTGAAACTAGATTGCTATCAAAAGTTTTGTTTACAATGATTTCACAATTATTACTTTTTTATTACTTATTATAATCAAATGATTAATAATTATTATTATTTAGCTATTATATGTAGTTAATAATTGATTATAAAAACAGAAATAATTGTATAAAATATAGTAAGTTACAACTATTTTATGAAAATTGTTTAAAGTAATATATAATTAAAAAATATTCTTTTATTTATGAATTGTCAATACTTCTAAGCCATTACTTTGCTATATTATGCTATATAATTTTATGCGAAATGTAGAAATATGCATCATTACAAGGACATTATTGAAAAACAATTTTAGTATATCATGAATAATTTTTAAAAATGCATTCATTAATTTTGATATTTTTTTTTTTATTACTGAATAGGAAAAAAACGAAGCAAAACAAAATAACCGTTTTATATTCTCCGCGCTGCAGCTTTGCTTCATTTCTCTCTCTCTGTGCATCACAGTTACTCAGAGGATTTGATTATAACATCATCACAACCCACTTGTTCATGTCTCTGACTGTAGAGAACCGCTGTTGCTTATTTGCTGTAATCATTTCATCAGTCCAGACAGCGTTCTCATTTCCATTCGGAGTTCTCAGTGCGGCTCCACCTCGCGCTAAGGTGAGAACCCGAGGACAAATTGCTAGTGGAGGAATTCAGAGATGGATCTGCATCACGCTGGCTTTGTGGAGCTCGGGAGCCTGGAAAGATTGATGAAGACTGATGTGTGATGTCTAGATGGGTTTGAGGTTCCACCAAAGGTTTTGCATATTGCTTTCTGTTCAGTAACGACACAAAAAGAACAACTAAAAATTTATCCAGATCCAAAACAAGATTCAGTCTGAAAACTCAACTCACAAGTTAAAAACCAGTTGTGAAGAACTAATGGTTCCTTGGATTAAAGGCTCTAGGGTTCTACATCTGAAGGTTTTCCCAGCTGCTCAGGACAGTCCAAAGAACTCTTTAGAATTGTGATTGGAGCCTGTTCTTCTAAATCTAAACATTTCCAGTCCTTTGTGAAGTGCTTTAAAAGACTTAAGCGTTCTTTGTTTATCCTTTTGGAAGGTTCCTTACAGGTTCCATGCAATTCTCTACGACAAAGTGTTCTATTAATAAAAAGGTTCCAAGTGGAACTATATTTTTGGAAGTTTAGTTCTTTTTAGTAACTGTGACTAAACTTTCAGAATAAAAGGGCTTTGCAGGTTCATTAAGCAATTAAGGGTTCTCACTTGAACTACTGGTTATGGATTTTTTTTTTTTTTACCAACATACCTGTATCTAGCTAGCAAACTAGCTTCCCAGCTAAGATATCTTGCACCTACACAGCATGCAGGAATTTGTTCCCAAACCTTTGAACCCTTAATGGTTCATTAATTGTTTTATAAAGAGCCTCTTTCTTCTACCAACTCCAAACATGTACTGAATGTTAAAGGCCTTACAGGTCCTGTGGGTTTAGAAGAAAATACAGAGCAAAAAATTGGAGCTTGTACTGCACGAGTACCCAGTCAATACACAGCCTCATGAACAAACAAACAAACAAACAAACAAAATGGTTATTCAAGGTTTTTTTTTTTCCAAGGGTTCATTAGATAAATGAAGATTCTTAGCTTCCAAAGAAGGGTTCTACTTTTTTTTTTAAGATTGTATAACACATTTCCAAACCTACGTTCCTTATAAAATACTAAACAAGCTTCCTAAGTAAGATTTTCTAACTATGTCAATCTGTAAAAATATTAAACCCTTAATTTTCTCGCTTCTTCAAGGGAAATTGTCCTCAGTGGCTCTCAGGGGGATAACTGAAGACCAGTTTAAGGTTCTAAATCCCAACATGGTGGGAATTTAAGAATTTAGGGAATTTATCTGGTGGGTTAGTTTGCAAGCTAGCCATTTTAAGAGTGCATTATTATTATTATTATTATTATTATTATTATTATTATTCAAGCCTTTTTAAGCCTTTATGGTTTGAAGCCTGAACTAATACTTAAATTAGCAATGTTAAAAACTAATACCTTTACTATAGATGACTGAAGGTAAAAATATTTTAACTATTCTTATCATTAGTGATAGAAGCAGCTACACTCCATATATTTCAGTCCAAACCCAGCCTGGATCTCAGCACTTGTAAAATGAAAACCATGCATAATGTTGGAGCTGAGCTTCATAGGATCTGAGTTTTCTTGAAATTCAAGGATTGGAGGTGTATTAGAATGGTGGAAATGAAACCCAGGAGATTTGTGCTCAACTTTGCAAAGTGCTCTCTGTTTGAGATGCATGGAGTGTGAATCTGTGAGCGCAGCGTATCTGCAGACCCTTCAGAGAACCCTCATTTCTGTCTGGAGAGAGGCTCTGTGCTTTTTATAAACACTGATTGAATCAGAAACCAAATAAAGGCCTTTGTTCTCTAGGAAGAAACATTTCCTCCATCAGGAGAGAATTGGTTCTGTCTCTTGAAGAGTCGCTTGGTTACTATGGTGATGGTAGTCTTCAAAGTTCCTCACTGTGCCCATGTAAGATGGGTTTAAGGCTGTGAAATTTTTTTTGTACCACATTTTTTGATTATTCCTCTTTGGCACATCTTTGAATTCATTTCAAGGCTGGAAAAACCTTTATATTCTTTATTAATAACAGTCTCAAACATTGGACCAGATTCAGAATTGGTGATTTAAGCTCAAAATATAAGCAGGGGAAGTTCCTAATATTCAGTCATTCCTTGTATTCAGAGATGCTGCTATTAAAATCACTAGTGCAGTTCACACCTCCAAGGTTGCCAGGTTTTCTTGAGTAGAAGCACCTGAGGATTTTCAAAAGTGTCTAGTACTTTAAACACAATTATGTAGAATTGCACAGAATATGATGAGCATCACTCACCGATAGCCATGGGCACACCGTGTTTCAGAATTTTGCTTTTTTATTTTTTTATTTTTTAAAAGTTGTGTAGTTTGCCAACACATTAATGGGATATATTGATGATCCTGATAGTTCTGCCTCGAGTTCACTGCCACTGACTTTTCAATATCCATATAGAGCAAAAGATTTTACAGGTATGTGTTAACTAGCTAAATCAGCAAGCATTCATTTTTAGCTAGCAGTGGTCACAGCTTAGCATCAAAAACACGAATTCATGAGTTCTTGTAAAAGCAAAAGGCAACATTGGGCCAAAAAAAAAAAAAAAACCCTTTAAGATGACACCTATAAGAAAGTAACCTTGGAAGGACCCATTAAACACTATTAGTTAGAGAACCATGAGGGTGCTGCAGGATCTTGGCAGAGTTCCATGGTAACCCAACGGGTGAGGTAGCCAATAAATGTATGTTATCTTCCAACGTACGCAGCTCAGTGTATTCTCCACAGCTCAGTTTTTCAGCATTCAGAAATGTGTTTACACAGAAAAAAGGAAAGTCTTGGCCTCTGCCTCTTTATTATACCACTGCTTATTTTCTCTAATCCCTCTGGGCCGCTTTTTTTAGGCTTGGATATTCACATCAGGTCGACTTTGTACATTTCTTTTCCACTGCCCAAGGCAAGCCACTGGCTACACTTCACAGGAAATCAGCGATCAAGATGAATTTCCTGCCTAATTATTTGATGTGAGGCGGCGAGGGGACGAACAGGCGAACTCGGCCGACTCTGCCGAGAGAAGGGCTGTGTTCACCTCGAACACTGAGATGTTGTGTCGCTTTAGACATTAACATCTTCTGAACATTGACTCCTTTCGAGTATGTTGTACCAACTGAACACATTTTCATGGGAAACACGCTTTCCTTAATTTGTTGCTTCTCTGAAATCCCTGCAGCATGCCAAGCTATGTGCAAAAGAAAAAGCCAGCTAGACTCCGCTTGTTATTGAAGGCATTTTAACAACTGCCTTTAGACCTGTTAGAAAATAACAGTGACATATTTCAGATGGGTGTTAAGATGGACGGAGGCTTGGACAGAAAAATAACATTCCACCGAAGCTTCAGATGATCTACTTTGTCCTTGATGTCAACTTAATTGCCTTCTGCAAAGCAAATAGCATCTCATCCCATTTAAACCAGCGTTCTAGAAATTCCAGCCTGTCTTCAAAGCTGAACTTCTTCTAAGTTTGAATGAGGAGAAGAAATTTTTTTGCAGAGAAACTGGAGACATAAGACTACCTGACATGTCCCACTATGATTAAAGCTGGCTTTACACCGCATGCAGACAAAAATCAGACATCGTAAAAGAATTCTTTGACTCTGAGTTGAGATCAACAGTCTTAGAGAGTGTTATTTAACATTCTTACATTCTTATCAAAGTTCTGGAAGTGTGAAATATCTCATTAAAATGTCAGCGTGTGAGTGTTGATATGACACTCATCAAAAATCCACCAATAGATGAAGGGCAAACTCGGAACAGCTACAGATACGGAAGCAGAGACGGAGAAATGTAAAGGAAACATGCTAATGCTAAATCACACCACTACGCTGAAGTGACACAAATCCGATCTCTTCAAATCGGATTTGAGTCACTTTTACATGTGGTCCTAAATCCGATACGTATCTGATTTGTGGTCATGTGACCTGAATGAGTCGCTCACATGGGAATCATGTGTTTTTGTACTGTTCTGTCCATCTGTGCTACCTATTCAGACATGCTACTTAGCGGCTGTGTGTTAGGTTTAAGGTTAAGATTTTAGGGTTAACGTTATGCTTTAAGTCTTAGTGTTAAGGTTAGGGTTCACTGTAATTATGAACGTGAACTGTCACGATAGGTAAATCTGATCTGAGCAAAAAAATCAGAATTGAACAATGCGGTGTGTAACATGAATGTAGCCCTTATCGCCGCGAGCTCGCCGCGAGCCGTTCTCCGTACAAGCCGATTTCCTGATCACCCTCATTGATAACATGAGCAGACGGTAAGAAAGTAATTTTCTTTAATCACAAATCTTTCATTAGAGGATCTTGACTGTAGAATCTGACACGGAGAACACCGCGCTATCACGCAGACTGTTATAGAGTTGAGAATAGAATCTTGTACGGCGTGATGAGTAATGATCGGAAATGTCATGATATAATAATTATGCCTGCATTTATATTATCATCATTTCCAGTTAGCACATGAGAAAACACGCACAATTAATATCACAAAGAAACATTTGCTCTTGTCTGAGAGGTACATTTTTATGTATAAAAAAGAGAAGATGTGATAAAGAGGTGACGGAAACAGGCTTTTGGAATAAATGATGACTAAGCGAGTGTGCGTTCCAGTCAACTGAGCAACATGAACAATACCCAAGGTGTCTCTGGGGAAAGAGATGGATGAGGCGCATCAATCAGCTCTCTAAGGGCATTTATTTTCTCTCCATAGCTGTTGGAGTGAAGCCCCCAAAGCGCACAGAGCAAGAAAGTGCTGTCTCGGTGAACTGTTCTGGGTAGGATTCCGGTTACTTAACACTGAGCATGAGGATTAGTGCTGCTGAGTTCTGGATCCTGATTGGTCAGAAGGTGTTGATTAGTTTTCTAGAACAGCAGCTCTGACAATAGTGCAGCCGCACATCACAGCCTTATATTAAGCCCTCATTCGGATATGTTATCGTTTCTATAGCAACAGCTCATTCACGGGGACTTGAATTTAATGTATCATTTATGGAAGGAGTCTCCAGTGTCAGCGCTTCGTGACGGTCAGAGGTAAAGCCGGAACTTTATGTTTTCCCGACATCTTCAGAACAAAAGAGTTTCACGTCTTTGTGGTTTTCAGATAACACGAGAAGAACAGCACGACGCAGATTGTTTTATTCCTTACTTACAGTAGTCTTGGGTTAAAGATAGGGTTTAGTATTAGCACTTGGGGTTAGTGTTAGTTTTGGTCAGGAAAAGAGGTGGAGCTTCACAGATCTGTTTGAGGGGGTGGGGCTTATTTCTGGGTCCGGAAAATTGAAACTGAAGCCCAAAATGAAGCAATTACAAATATCCACTATGTAATGATATCATTTTTTTTTTAAGGTTTGACTTTTCTTTTAATTGTATAATAATTACAGTGCTAGAAACACTTATAAATATTGAAAATCGCAACTTTAAACTTCATCATGAGAAATCGCAGGTGCAGCATATCTTTATAAGAAACAGACATCCTTGTCTCAGGACTGTGCGATGTCTTGCCGTGTAAAAAAAAAAAAAAAAAAAAAGAATCCTCAGGCATCGACTCCTATCTCTTGTGTCATACGTGGGAAAGACCTCTGAAACACGGCAGGAGGCATGAACGCATGAACGCTAAAGGTTTCGGGGCAAAAGCGCTTCATCTTTCACATTATTCTGTTCAATTACTTTTTCACGCAATGTCATGCATGGTGTACAAATGTAGAAGTTGAAGTTAAAAAAAAAAAAGCAGCTAGGACTGAGAAAAATGAAGAGATAGACAGGGATTGAGGGAGAGAAAAGAAAAGAGAGAGGGCGAGACGGTGAGAGGTGAGAATACTGATGAGTTTGTTTGGAGCCCAGCTGTGTGTTTTCTCTCCACTCTTGAAATCCATTAGAAATCAGCTGAAGGGGGTCAGAGTTCCGCTTCAGCCTCAATAGACGGGCAGCGTGGGGCGATGGCGTCCACCTCCAGCTCATTTTCTCCCCCTCTGAGCCACTGCAAGGCAATCACACACACACACACACACACACACACACACACACACACACACACACACACACACACACACACACACACACA
>JAQQZR010000023.1:888675-900712 GCA_030068235.1 Notoglanidium macrostoma | reverse complement strand
TGTGTGTGTGTGTGTGTGTGTGTGTGTGTGTGTGTGTGTGTGTGTGTGTGTGTGTGTGTGTGTGTGTGTGTATGGATAGACAGACGGATTGAGTAGAAAACGTGCATCGGCTCTACAAGGTTAATCTCATAGCTGTGTGTCACTCTAATGAAGCCCCCGCAGACACACACTTAATAAGAGTTAAGAGTAAATTAACCTTCAGGACTTTCGCACGCTGCTCTTTTAAAGCTCTTTATGCATCCGTTATCCCTAACACACACACACACATACACACACACACACACACGCACACACACACACGTTAACCAAGGACGGTTCCTCATTTAGCCAGGGGAGGTCAGAACAAAAGCATCCCGTGTGTGTTTTTCGCTTTCCTCCACCCGATTGTAATCAGTCACCGCTGAGTTTCATTAATGCGCTTATTTGCATCAACAAATTTATGCTTGATGGTGAGGTCGTTATGTTTTATTCATTGTAAATATTAACCCATCACATCATGGAGATGAAATAATACAGCTTGTGAGAAACAGAGCCGCCAGTATTCAGCTCAGCAGCTTTAGATCAGAGTACACTTCCATCAGACAGTTACATAGATGTCTCTGATATAAACTGACCACTGGAAGCTCCGCCCCCTTCCTGCTTCTCACATTAGTCTTGATTTAGTTTAGTTTTGTTAGGATGTTTTGCATTCCTTAATGAGAAATTAAATGCCGCTGAATATTATCTGATAAAAATGTACACTTTTTTGACCTATAAGTTAATGTTTTACAAATAATGTGGATGGTAATGATAATTAGCACAGATGTGTTCTAATAGTTTGTGAAAATTTTACCAGGTGAAAGCATTTCATATTTTCTTAGGCAAGTGATTTGTATGATGATATCGAACCTGTAGTGTTTTAAGTTTTTACTGTTTAGTAAAAGTAACGAGAACCTTTATTGAAAAGTAATGGAGTCAAAAGCACAATATTTGTCTTTCAAACACGGTGGAGTAAAAGTCTTACGTTTTCAAAAAAAAAAAAAAAAAAAAAAAAATCATTTTCCTGTAATGGCCTGTCCCCAAGTGTTGTATTTCCTATGTCATTAACACAGCTTATGAGTTATTAATGATAAATCTAATTGTAAAATCTTTCTATATTACTGTCAAACTTACAGTTCCAGCTTTTCCTCTGACTGTTACAAAGCGCTGACACTGGAGACTCCGTCCATTACAGAAACATCTTACTTTGCCTCATTAACAATTACGCCTTTTTTAATGCTTCTATGCGTCGCATCCATCGTGCACGTCCATATGAATGAGCCGTTACTATAGCGATGCTTGCACTGTATAACAGAAAGCGGCGTTGATGTCGAACCTTGTCCCCATTTCAGTATAGTCGCTTAATGAAATTACAGATGGCGATGTTGTGACACGCAGGGACTTCACTCCTCTTTAGTCACACTGAATATTTTATAAGTATATCTGAATATGAGGTTGAGCTATTTGTGTAAACAGCGTACGAGAGCGTGTTGGATTTAACCTCCGTAATCCTATACGACAAGGTTGAAAACACAGAGATACAGGTATTTACTTAGTGCGTTAAAAATTATCTGCACATCATACACAAACACATACTCACACACACACACACATACACATTTACACACATGCGCTGGCCACATGGGCAGAGCAGAAATAGAAGTGGGTAAACATTTACACCAGCTCGTCTCTCAGAGTTCCTGCATCTCGAGTCGTGTAATTAGCGCCGTGTTTGTTTTTTCCTACTCTTGAGCGAGACCAAATGGACAGGGCCTACTTCAGTTTCCATACACACAGGCTTTTCAAGTCTACTATTCAAAATTTCATCTTAACATACCATAGCAAAGCATCAAGTGGAGCTTTTAAAGCATGGCTGTGATTCCTCTGTGATTCTCAGGCAAGCTACAAGTCATTATGCGTACGACCAAAAAGATCATCAATACACAGATATGAAAAGCATCGAAGAGACCATATCCTGTTGGACAGGTACAGTTTTTTTTATCCAGATGTATAAGTACTGAATAATACACGCAGCTGATGTGTAAAACTTGAGAAATGCATATTCAGTGTGAGGATTAATTAACCGTAATATATATGATGTGAGAAGTAGTGAAAGTTCAAAGAAGGACAGAAAGTTTCCAGAGAGAACGTCCTTCATCAACTGTGTGATAAATAATCAGTACGATCCAATCAGTCACACATCTACTGTATATACAGGTTTTAGAACCATTAAGGGAAAGCTTGGGGTAGCTTGGGGTAGTTTAAAGGGTCTGTATGTAGAACGCTTCCAAACTAGAACACTTTTTTTTTTATAAGCGATGAGCCTGTAACTATACAAAGAACCCTTAAAGAACCCTTATCTTATCTTTCCATCCATCCAGTGGTTAATCTGTTGTTTACATATTACCGTCAATGGTAAATGGCTTTCAAGGCATCTTTTTCATATCTCACACCACATATTAGTTATTACAGTGTGGAACTGGGAATCATTAACTTTGTTCACTGTGTTGCACGTTTATCCAATTACAACAATTTCTGTCATGTCTAGGAAAAATAACGTCTCTACAGTTTATGCTAAAATATGCAGTCAGAGCAGATGTGCAAAGGAGCACAGATAACGAAGAAAGGGAACACAATAGCGTTAGTTCAACATGGTTCTTATGATGAAACGTTACTCAATCTACACACGACTTTGGGCTTTAACATCGTCCCCAGCATTACCGGAATATTTTTTTAGAACGCAAAATGATATCAACTTACCAAAAAATGCTCTTCTTCATTGTCTGATCTCATTTCTGTGTTCATCCAGTTCACTAAGAAGCTGTCAGTTATCTCCTCAGGTATCTTCCGCTTATCCCACTCATACATTAAAGTACTACCTCTCTATCTGTTCCTCTGTGTTTTATGTGCATGTGTTATTGCTAAAGTTAGGTTAATTTCAGCGTATTTACACTTTATTTACTTTCTGGCATAATGTTTGCCTCAGAAGCTAAAAAAAAAAAGCTACTTGCAGTGTAGTCACAGCCAGTCCTGCTTAACAGACAGCTTAGAAAAGACACAACATGTTAACTAACTCAGAACTGAACCTTTGAACTTTTTGCTCATCGCGGAGCAAAACAATTAGACTGAATGTTGGAATTTTATTTGCGCAATTAGAGACCGTTCTGCATGTGCATGTTAGCGTGGGCGCGCGAGTGTGTGATGATGTCCGATCATTGATATCTATCTACCGTGCAAAAGTCTTGAGCTGCCCCTGATTTCTTCATATTTTGCTTCCAAAGAACCAGACTTTCTGAATGAATTTAATGAAATGTTGAGGAAGAGTTCTCCAGGCTTCCTGCATACCTCAATAGAAAAAACAAAACAAAAACAAAAACATGATGGGACACTATCAGTCATGGATCGGCCTCCCCAAAGCCAACATTACTCAACATTACTGAAGCAGTGTGGGATCATCTCGACAGAGAATGGAACAAAAGGCAGCCAACGTGCAAAGAAGAGCTTTGGAATGTCCTTCAAGGAATCCTGGAGAACTATTCCTGAAGACTGCTTGAAGGGAATTACAGGAAAGCGTGCCTAAGAGAGTTCAGGCTGTGTTGAAGAATAACGACGCTCAAACCCAATACTGACTTTAAAGCTCGTTAGAGTGATACAAACTCTGTGTGTGTTATAAACTGTATTTATTGTATTGTATGTGTGTTTGCACATGTTGCAATAAATCACTGCACCTACTGTCTCATTTTCCTAGCAGAATATAATGATCTTGGGGGGGGCAAGATTTTTTTTGTAAGAGTGTATGTATTAACAGGATAAGTGTGTGGTACAAACTCATTAATTTCTTCTTATTATTATTCCGAAGCTGTCAGGAGACGAACATTCTGCTCTTTGTGCTTTTTTAGTAAAATGGGCTCTTTAAAGGTTTTTATACCTTTGATGAGACTGTTATTAGTGCAGAGAGCCAGGACCAGTGTGTTTCATAACGTATAAAAATAAACACTGCATGTGTGTGTGTGTGTGTGTGTGAGTGTGTGTGCGAGCGTTGGTGTTCTTATGTGTGAGAACCGAGTGTGTGTGAAACACGGCACCTGTTTTTCATCCTAAATGGAGAGACGGTGGGATGAAAGTGTCGATATGGTGAAAAGGTTGCACTCGTCCATCACGGCCGTGTCGGATAAACACACACACACACACACACACACACACACACACACACACACACACAAGCACACACACACACAGTCGGTGTGTATAAAAGGCCTTGGGGTCATTTGGGTCTTGCTGGAACCTGTATATTCACTCCTGTGCACCATCAACCTAATGTCTTCATATTGCACCTCATACACAACAACAAACCTCTCTCTCTCTCTCTCTCTCTCTCTCTCTCTCTCTCTCCTCTCTCTCTCTCTCTCTCTCCTCTCTCTCTCTCTCTCTCTCTCTCTCTCTCTCTCTCTCTCTCTCTCTGTCTGTCTGTCGGTCTCTCTTTCTTTTTCTTTTGCTCTATTTCTGTCTCACTCTCTCTAGCTTGTTTGTTTCACTCTTTGTCTATCTGTCTGTCTCTCTCTCTCTCTCTCTTTCTTTTTCTTTTGCTCTATTTCTGTCTCACTCTCTCTAGCTTGTTTGTTTCACTCTTTGTCTATCTGTTTGTATCTCTCTCTCTCTCTCTGTCTCTCTCTCTCGTTCTGAATTATGTAATCATTCATTCACCAAAAACCACTCCATCCATCCTTCATCCATCCATAAACCTGATTTCCTTTTCCCTCATTCATCTACACCATTTATTCCTTAATCCATCCATCATCCATCAACATTATCCATCCATTCATCTATCAGTCTATTATTCATCATTTCGTCCATCCATCCATTCATCCATCCATTTATTTGCTTACTCTTTTTCTTAATCATTTGTTCATTTATGAATTTCCTCATTTTTTTGTTTGTTTATTTATTATTTTAGGGACATTCCCATTCATTCATTCATTCGTTCATTCATTTGTTCATTCATTAATTGCATCAGAAGTCTTGCTTTTCACTATTGTTTTCTTTGTCCTGTTTCTGCAAGAGCTCATATTATAAACCCTGGTTTTGTCCATCCATCCTTCCATGTATCCATCCATCCATCTATTCATTCATTCATTCAGTAACTGTATCACCACACTGAACAATCCTCCCACTGCTTCTCTCTGGTTGTATCTGTGTAAGTGGATTATAAATCAGATCCAGCAGTTTAACACACACACACACACACACACACACACACACACCTCCTCCAGCGTTGACCCTGTGTCTCTCTAATGGAGAATCTGGCTCGTGTCCACCGCTGTGAGGCCACGTCCTGATCAGAGGCTGCGCACTTCCCCTGCGCCCTCACACACAACATCACTGACACTAATTATCACTCACAAGTGCAGCTGATGAAAGCGTTCCTCTTCTGCAGAAACATCACTGTGTGTGTGTGTGTGTGTGAGTGTGTTACCTCAGTGCAACAACAAGGTATACATTTCAGACGCTTGAGTCTGAGCGATGCTTATCTACCCCACAACGCTGTTAAATTCTGGATTGTGATTGGTCAGAAGGTGTTGATAAATTTTCTATTACAGCAGCTCCGACATGACGTTGTAATACGTTATCGTTTCTATAGCAACAGCTCATTCACTGGGATGTGTACTGTGGATGCTCGCTAATAATAACGGGATTAGAAAATCAATGATCTGGTGTTGATAAGTTTTCGTGAAGTAATCAGATGTTTGTGTATCCTGTATGAAAGAGTCTCCAGTGTCCACGCTTTGGAACAGCCGGAGGTAAAGCTGGAACATTAAGTTTTCCGACATCTTCTGATCTTCCACTCCTCCAGCTTCCATAACGTGATAAAGATAAAATGATAAAAGGAAGTGACTTGCAGTGATGTGGAGAGTTTTATTACTTACGTAATGAAGATTCAGTAAGGTCAAAGGTCAAGATGGAGCGTTACAATATCTCGGATTTCAGGATTATTCCTACATCATTCCAACCGATTTGCTTTGCGACATTAGCACATTTCTGAAAATAAAAGCGCTCATCAGGCACTGGGTTTTATTTACAGCTCGTCCGTATGAGCCAAGAAAGATAATGAGTCATTTCAGAGGCGACGGATGCTGGCAGTGCTGAATGTTGATACTGAAACCTGTTTGACAGTGTGTGTGTGCTTCTGTGTGTGTGTGTGAGAGAGAATCTGTGCATCAGGAATGTCAGCTTCATCCCCAATCTCGCTATTAACATTATTATATACAATATTAGACGTATTTAAATGAACGAAGCATTAATACAATTCATTTAGAATAACGACACTAATGACTACAGGTTACGCAGCAGGAACTCTTTACATGATATAACGTCTAATTTCAATCTCAGATCTGATTTATCTCTGCATTAAACCTCTCCGCTTTCTTCACTAGGCTTTTTTTGTGTTTCATGGAAGGTAATAAATGCATTATTTATGTTGGAATATACGAGCAACATAAGACCAGGTTGAAAAATTCACTAATTAAAGATGTATCCTGGTATAAAACCAGTGTTTCATATATTGTTTGTGGTGTTGTGCTCTGCATTTCCACGCTTCAGGGTTTGGACAGAATTGGTGGATTTTTTACCCAGCAAGAATTGCACGAATATGATGTTGAACCATTAGGAATCTCATATGCAATAATGAAGCTAGCTAATAAAGAGGCTAATAACTATCTCAGTGGTGCTAGCTAGCAATTACCATAAAAAAGCTGATAAATTCAAAACTTGTTTTATATAAAATGCAGAATTTTGCTTGTATAATCGATGCTACGTTCAAAGCCATTGCAAAAATCCTCCATATGGAAACCTGTGATTAAATTCAGTCAGTATCAATGACAAAAAAAATTGTATTAAGCCATTATTCTGTTCGGTAAGCAGAGTAATATTTGTATGTTATGTTGCTTAGCAACTAAAAAGTACTCAGACTGCATTACATGATGGGAAAATAGTGTTTATTCTGAAGAATATTAATAAAAATGCATTTTATTGAATTATTCATTCAAATTTTTAGCTGATTTTAAAACCAACGTAGTCGTCCTAAAATTACCGTAACTCTCTCTCTCTCTCTCTCTCTCTCTCTCTCTCTCTCTCTCTCTCTCTCTCTCTCGTGGTTTATTGCTCTATTTTAGAGCTTTCTAAACTCACATCCTGTGCAGAAATCTGGAAAAAGATTCAAAGGTGCAGTCATCAATTCTAATCCAATACACTTTTTGTCTAACTCCGAGGTCTGCTAGCTATGTGTTCTGTGTAAGCGTTGAAAAGAAATCGGTTGTTTGTACCCAGCCCTGGCTCTGTAAACAGGAAAACAAAGAAAACGTTATCGGATGAGCTGCACAGCACTGTTCAGCACCCGGGGGCGATTCCAGCCAATCACAGGCCAGGGGAAAGAGGAGGGGGTGATGGGGCATTGTTGATAGTGCTGTTGATAGCGTTGGTGCCTTGGCAGTACGCATCCATGAGTTTGGAGGGCGGAGCTTCTGAAGGAGCACTGAAGGGAGATGTGTATTTGTTTGGTTGTTGAGTTCAAATATCAACAACGTTTCTCCAGAATCATTAACTGCACCTTTCATTCTCAATTAATTAGTGAAAGGGACCTAAAACATCAGCACAACCCTTATCCAGGATAAAGTACTTACTGGAAAATGAATATCAAACATTAAATCTCTCAGTTATGCTGCTGATTCGTTTCTTCTCACAGATGATAAGCAATCGAGCACATAGGATGCTGGGTGTGTGTGTTTTCACCTTTCTCCAGTTGACTTCCAGACTTTTTTGGAAATTCAGTTTAAACGTTTAAATGGAAACTCAGTTAAACGTAGTGACATCAAGCAACCAACCAACCAATCAAAGCCAATGAAAGTTAAATAAACAAAGGCTCATTTTGCATTTGATCATATTCAGATTGAAATATATATTTGGTGTGGATGCTGATGATAAAATCTAAACATTACATGACTAGTAATAAACACTGTTAAGCTAATGCCTCAGCATGCAAAAGTAAGATATCAAATAAACTTTTTGGTCCTAAAAATAAAATGTACACATTTCTTATAGATGATATGAGTGCAAAATCTTAGAAAGTGAAATATCTTTAATGATGATGAACAAATATAACATTAGTAAGCCATATTTTTTTTTACCAATTTCAACTGATGATGATCAACTGATGAAGACGGTCTTTAAAACGGAGACTATTATGACAATAGAATGTCTCACACTTTTTAAATAAGTTAAAATGATTCAATATAGGCTTAATAAGCATGTATTTTGCATATATTTGTTTTATGACAATCTCACAATGGGAAATAGAATTCAACATTCATGTTGTATTACTTCATACCTTTCTGTTCCATTATATTATATAATAATATGAATAATGAAGAATATTAATAAATATATTATTCTTATTATTATATTCTTTATTATATTATTACTGTATATTCATATATGTTTAATTCATTCTTCGTCTTTAGTCATATTTTCTCGCTGATATCTAGCTGTAATTTTGAGAGAATTTGTTATTTCTCGCTCTGTTTTTTGCATAGAATTTGACAATTCTCATCTTTGTATCAATGTGCCTTCACTGTGAGGAATAAAGATTTTAATTATAATCAACAGCCAATTGAGACTCGTGCTTTTATTTCTCTAAATTGAGCAACTCGACTGCGGAAGGTAATAAATTTGAAATGTTAAGTAGGCCTAAGTGACTATTTCCCTCCTCATTGTCAGTGAATGGATAGCTATAAGGGTGAATAAACTAATAAACATGGATTCAGTCTTCGCACACTGACCATGCCGTGCTTTATATCCCGCTGTTAATGACGCCACTCCTGAGCACCTGTCTCTCCAGCGCCAATTCTGCTGTTTTACCTGATTATTTAGTCTAGGAAAACAAATTGCTGATAGACCAGGATCCTTTTTTCGTGCCTAATTGTGAAGAAATATGAACAACAATGTGCCAAATTAGTTGGCCTAATTAGGGAAAGGAGAATGGAGCAATCCGTTTAGTCTTTATAAGACTTCATTCATGGGGAAAGTAGAGAGGAAAATATTACCCAGCGGACTCAATCTGAGTTTAAATCACCAGCTCCGGGCAGGAAAAGGTTTTATTATTTTTTTTTCTGTCAAGTGTGCCTGGGAAGCAAAGGTTAATGAAAGTTTTCTAATTAGCTTTTTGTTCCTTGTGTCCATTGAAGAGGTTTATAGATCAAGAGAGATATAAAAAACTCAATTTCTAATTTAAGACTAAAGCTGTGCAATTCATCCCATCGATTGAAATAAAATGTTAATTTATTTATACTTAAAATCTCCTTTGTAATTGGTAGACATCTAAAATTTGGTACAAATGCAGAGACATGGTTAACATTATGTACAAGCAATAAAATTAGAGATTTCCATGATCAGTTTTTGGCGTATTGTGTATAATGTCGAAACGCTCTTCCTTGTCATTGACTTCATGTTTGATTTTAATGCAGTAGTGTAAGATACTTTCAAAATATAGCACACATTAAGGCTTGATGTTACTTTACAGCACAGCGCTGTTGAAGTCTGGATTCTGATTGGTCAGAAAATGTCGACTGATGGCTTGTATGACAGATGTTTCACAGAAACGTTTATGGAAGGTGTCTTCATTGTCACAGTTAAAGCTGTAAATCTTCAGGACACCTATAAACGGATTAAAAGATCTGTCATGGTATAAGCTAAAAAAACACTGTTATAGGAATCAACCTCAACAGGGTGCATGCAAACATATTATTTGTTGTATCTAATTAATATTTTATGATACCTATTTACATTCAATCCAATTAAGTAATTCCAGCACAAAGCAAATGTTTAATCTAACAAATGTCTTGTGTTAGTGCAACAGAGAGTTAGTAATTAAATTGAACCTTCCAGGTTCTAATCAAAGCAAATTAATACATACTGTATGTGTTATTGTAGCTGATAAATGCTTAAATCCTACAAGCAAAAAATTACACTGGAAAAAAAAAAAAAAAAACAGAAGAAAAAGCTCATTGAATTTACTTAATTTGAATACTGTCATACCTGCACCTGTCCCGGTTCCTGCACACACACTATAGTACACCCTCTGAGAACATGGCGGACACAGAAATGGAGTCGGACTCTGAAATGGACTTCACTTCCCAAGAACCTATGACTACAGGCAATATGGCCGACCTGCTGACGAGGTCAGAGTCACATGACTCCTGATTGGGAGCAGGTGTCTCCAGTCTACCACCACGCCCACTCTGTAATGCTGTTATACCTCTCAGTGCAGTGTGTGTGCTTTACGAAGCATTAGTTTTCCACGTGTGTGTTTACTCTTTGCAAAACTTTGATATTGTGTTGCTTTTCTGGTTTTTTGACTTTGCTTCTGTGTTTGGGTTTTGCCTCTGTCATTGCCCAGTGTTCTCTGTTTGCTGATCATGTGAACGCTTTGCCTGTTTCTGACTAGGATTCTGCCTGCTGGATTTGGATATCTTTGCTACAGTGCTTTTATTAAAGTGGGTTACTGCACATGCATCCTGCCTGGCTTGGTTTTGCTGACTAATATGTACAGCAGTTCCATGTGATTGAATTGTGTTACATTAACACATTGTATTTTTGTAATGGTTCTTATCATATTGGTTTACAAATGGGTTTGGCTATAGTTTTGGTCAGTGCCAACATCCAGCGTAATTTGATTATGTATTTTTGAAGACTTGAATCAAGTCAAACTCCACACTGTCGCCTGAGTTAAGGATCAAAACCGGATCAATGGCATTCAGAAACAGCCACGTTACCACTGCACTATACACTTCTACATGTTCTAACTGTTTTAAATTAAATCTTTAATCATAGTTCCTCTCAGTGCCAGCATTCTCATGAGATTTCATAACGTAATTGGTTTACATTAATACTGTGTGAATTAAGCAGGCTCACTTTACATAATTCAATCTAGTAATTATAAACTTGTTTAAGTTTAGTATACGTACTGAAATCACGTCTTAATAAGAAGCTTAATCTTATTTTATAAACTACACAATATATCCTCTTAAATCTGACCCCATATTCCCTTTTTTCAGTGTATATCCGACTAAATATCTTTATTTAAAAATATTTAAATTGAGAAATAGATTTAAAAAACACACAGACATTCTTGCTGTCAGTTTATTCATATTGTAATTATGTTTTATTTCCAGCATGAATAACTTTTTATGATGCGAAATATGTTTACGCAGTAGTAGTTGCATGTTTTAACAGGAAATAAAAAAAAAGTTCTCTTTCAAACTGTTCAAAAGTGACAAAACAGCAACTTGCTCAGGTCTGTGAGCTACAAGTACTTAAAGTACTGTGTATATGTCCAACATACAAACTCATTTAAAAAAATAACCTCAATATAATTTACTTATGTAATTTGAACAGACCCCAAATTCATTTTTGGAGTGTGAAATAATCAAACATGTGCTAACTCTGTTTCATCACACCACCCTGTTGTTGATTTTACCATAACAGATGTTTAACAAATGTTACAAATAGAACCCATTTTGAAACCGAGAGCCATTTTCCATCCAAAGGACCCAAGATAAACTCTTTTTTTTCTCAATTGAATACAATTCAATTCCATTTGATCTGTATAGCGCTTTTGACAACAGACATCGTCACAAAGCAGCTTCACAGAAGTATATAAATTCTGTATATAAACTTATGAATCTATACATTTATCTATATATATCCCTAACGAGCAGCCTGTGGCGACCCTGGCGAGGAAAATCTCCCTGAGACGACAAGAGGAAGAAACCTTGAGAGGAACCAGACTCAAAAGGGACCCCATCCTCATCTGGGTGGCGCTGGATAGTACGATTGCAGCTAACACACTGCTGTAATAGGGTCAGGTTTTGAGTGCAAGACTGTTGGTGGTGATTTAAGTCCTATGCCATTGTAGCAGAACCGCTCATGTCAACAGCAGTCCAACGCCATCTTCACAGTTCTAGGTGTG
>JAQQZR010000023.1:842718-854855 GCA_030068235.1 Notoglanidium macrostoma | reverse complement strand
ATTTTATTCATATCATTTAATTCCCTCTTTTACTGAACTACTCTCAAATAATTATATATTTATTTATTTATTTATTTATTTATTTATTTATTTATTTATTTATTTATTTTTAATATTACATGATTGTCATAAACATCACTCGCTCCAGGAACTCCAACTCCCAGAACTCCTTACTATTAGCCACCTGCCCAGAGTGACGATTTCACACAGTTGTAATGCATCCAGTTTAATCAGACTGGTTAGATAAACTCCTCTCAGCGTCTCGCACTCGTTGCTAAGTCTTTTTGAAAATCTTTTCTAAACCTCTTCTTGGTTGCATTACTGTTGTTCACCGCTGCGGAATTCTGTTCTCCTGGTTGTAGTTTTTGCCCCCGTCTTTTCTGTTTGCTCTGTTTTCGACTCTTTTGACTGCATTTTGTTTTTTGCTCAGTGTTGTTTCTGGTCATTTATTTTGATTAAAGAAAAATTTTAATTTGAAACCTGCACAAATCCCTGCTACTTTATCCTGCTCTTGACAATCATTTATTAAATTGAAAAACATCCACATGTGGATTTAAAAATGTATGTATATCAATATGTACATATTATACAAATGGTAAACATTTATTTATGTTATTTTTCTAGCACTAAGACGTTCTTCTATCAGCCGTAAAGATTCTCTCTGATGTTAATTCTGGGGTTCCTCAAGGGTTAGTGTGGTTCAATAAAAATTTAGAAAATAGCTGCAATAAACAAAAACACAGGAAACACAGGGAAACAAATACATATATATATATATATATAAGTTAAGAAAAATATATAAAGGAATGTTACAATTAAAATGAGTTTCTGTTACCATCCCAAATATATCATTTCCCTGTAACAGCACTCCTGGTACTTTGTGAATTGATACATATATATTTTTTTTTAATGACATGTTATACCTTTTATCCATTTGCATCCAGTTACATTTAATGGTCCATTATGTGAGATTCTACCCCCTGACCCCCCTTACCCCTCCCTCTCCAAGTGTGTATTAGAGCGTACGGTGGCCGTCAGGTTCCCGTAGCGTACTTCCAACTACTTACATTCACACTCTCTTACTTTTTTTGAGCTAAATAATAAGTACGATCCTCCATTTCTCACAATTTGGTTCTCAAACTTGTTCTCCAGCTCCAGCAAACACTGATTCCTCTTCTTTCTTCTTCCTCGTCTTCCTTTCTTCTTCTTCTTTGTCGTCCTTCCGGTGCTTCCTTCCGCTGCCGCTTGTAAAAACGTTAAACGTGGAAGGCGCTCTCTAGAGGTTTGTCCGTTCTGGGCTGCTGTAGCGGCTCAACATGGCGGCTCTGTAGAGGTGGAGCCGCTCCCTATGTAGATATAAAGGGCTCATTCTAAACTCACGGAAGCACAACGATTCAGAGTTACAGCTAATTATACACTAATGAGGACATACTGATGAATATTAAATCCTCCTAAATCCTTCATAGTGCACCTTTCATGTTGTGGGATGTCTGAGAATACATGCAGCTATAAAAAGGTGTTCCGTCTCCAGCCTGAGCACTGCTTTCTGATTTTTATTACTGAAACGGAGAAAGAAGTGTAAACTCCTCTGTCTTGAAAATGTCAGAAAGTTAAAGTTCCAGCTTTACCTCTGACTGTTCCAAAGCGCCGACACTGGAGACTCCTTCATACAGGAACACAATCCTCCTATCAGAAAATTTCACCATATTAACATTTAGGTTCATTTTGTAGTGGAGGACAGACTAGAACAATCATATCAATAGATAATATGACTTAAAAAGCATAAACGAAGCACAAAAACACAAAGACAAAGCAAAAACCTGATTTATTCTCTGATTGTCCAATAAACCATCGTAAACTTACTGAGGTCTCCTGAATGGGGGCCACATCAAAAATCCGTGCCTGTCGCCGATGCAGACGAGTTAGACACGTGCACACGCGCTCAAGTCAATTTAAAATGATGAAAGCGTGATATGAAATAATCTACGGATCCCAGTGTTAGTTTGGAGTAAATCTGGCGCTACACAAATAAAGCTCTCAGTCAGAAGCAGATTTTTGTCCCCGAGCAAATCTCGCCTCGTGAAAGCAATATTCCCAATAATGATAGCGTGACAATTTCCAGCCTGCACTGACAAGCCTGAGTTACAAGCATCTAATCTCGCTATCAGCAATTTTGTTTCACCAGGCGAGATTTAGCCTAAACAGATACGATGACATATTGAAAATGAGTCCATGAGAAGTTTTTTACTGCGCAGCTCCACAGAGACACTAATACCGAACATATTTATTGCCTTCCAGTAGAAAAAAAACAAAAAAAAAAACAATATCACTTATGCAGTACGGCAGCGTTCGGAGAATTGGAAGATGATGAAACGCAGACACAAAGGAACATTTCCAAACTCATAATTCGTTAATGACCCGCTGATATTCCATTTGTTTCAAATGATTAAATGATTAGATTTACAATCCGACAGCAAATAAATGCAGTAGGAAATGGATTTGTGATGCATTTCAGAGCCATTATAGAAATTTGGGTACGAGGAAAAAAAAGAAAATAAGAAAGAAGAATCAGCTCCCTGCTGAACATAAGCAGAAAAAAAATATATTATAAAGCACTGATGAATATATTAGACTAAACTGTGGTTTATGATGTCTCAGTGGGGTGAAATTTGAGCACAATTATTTCTTTAAAAGGCTCCGACTCGACAGAAAAGACAAACGGATGGATCAATAAATAAGTGAATAGATTTCTTCATCTCGTCTCTTCACTGCTGCTTTGGATTTTGGGCTTTTTTTTTTTTTTAAGATTCACACCAATGATGTAAATAATCCAAAACATATAGATGAAGAATATTAACTATTGACTGTGAATTCTGGATTGTGATTGGTCAGAAGCTGTTGATTAGTTTTCTACAGTAGCTGCACTGTGAAGCTGGTGAGGACACGAGCGTTCAGAGCTGCGAAACAATTGTTCATTTTGTAGCAGGTTGCTGAGGAATAAGAGAAATAAAGCGCTTTGAAGCTGTTCAAGCGCAAAGTCACAGTAAAAGCGGCCGAAGCAGAATAAATGTGGCTTCGCTGACGGTTCTGTAGATAAACGGCGCTGTGGTGTCCTCAGAGATCTCAGCTCTAATAACTCAGTGCGTTTAGCATCATAAGTTCATCCCAAGAGTTCCAGAAGGTCAAGAACCCGTGGAGGACAAAAGCACGGCACACACACCTCGTCCTGGAAACGTGGCAGATCCGGGGACGATAATCCGTCATCGTGAACGAGCGTGAGCCGATACACATCCTCAGAGCGCCTCACACACTCCTGCTCTCAATAAGAGTCGCACACTCGCTTCCTGTGTGCGATCTGGAGAACAGCGAGAACTCCACCACAGCGTGGAGATTAGTGTAGATGCACAAATGGAAATGAAAGCTGTTTAATAATCAACACACACGTTAGGGTAAAAAAAACAAGCAAACAAAAAAAAAACTATTTAATAACGCTTTCCTTTTTTATACATTACAGTATCTTTCTCTCCTCTTTACTGTTCATTTTCCCCTTCTCTGTCCGTCCTCCCGCTCGACCTTTTCCTTTTTATCCTTCATGTCTTTCTTTCTTTCTGTTTCCTCTTTGTCGTCTAATTCTATATGCATGCTTCCTTTTTTAACTGAAGAATAACAGAGTAAAATAGCTAAAGCTAAAAACACACCTTTTTTTTCCTTAGAACTCCCTCTTTGCTTTTCGGTGAATTTATATTTCTTTCTTTCTTTCTTTCTTTTATCTAAGTCTAATCCATGCTTCCTTTTATAATTGAAAATACACAGAATTAAAAAAACAAAAAAAAAAAAAAAACAAAGCTAAGAAACACACCTTACACAAAACTGCAAGTGTAATAGATATATGTATTTAATATAAGCATTGAGTATAAATCTAATAAAAAATAAACCTGAACTTTTTGTGATTCATTTGAAATTTGCAACAAATTTGAAGTGCATTAAAAATTTAAAACAAAAAATAAGAATCAGAAAACTGCCCCGATCCTGACGGAAATGTTTATGTTCCAACTGCACAGGTAAACAGAAACGAAGGAATAATATAAAAGTATAAAGCTAAAACAATGCTAATATACGGTACCGTACCGTGTGCACAGTTCTCTGTGATGGGTTCAAATCAGTCTGATAATTAATAAGGCTGATAAAATAATTATGATAAATAAAAACTTAATACGTTTGCAGGATCAATGTCTTCTCACTAACGCAATGAATGCAGCTGTGTTTTGTTTACTTCCTGTAACCTTTGACCTGTGGCACTAAACTGAACCGCCCTGGTTAAAGATGGATAAGGACAGGGACGGAGCTTTAGCAGAAAGTTTCACTTTAAGGAGTTGTTTAACGGCTCTTTGGAGAAAACGGAAGGAATCTGCACAGTTTGCAAAGCTGTATTTAATTAGCGCAGGAGTAATCTGTCTTTTACACATCAGCTCAAAGCAAAACATCTACTGAAACTATCTGTCATGGTCCTCGCCAGGCTTGCAGCATTGCGGCGCTCAGGAGCGAGTAACGAACCCTGTTAGTGAGACAGTGCTTTCGGCAAAGTGGTTAAGATGTCCTGCTCAGGAGGCTGTCGGTTCAAATCCCCGCACCACCGAGCTGTTCCTGTAAGTGGATAAGCATGCCTGATAAAGACCGAATGTATATTTCAACTGATTATAATCATCTGCTATGTCAATATAAGGTCATTATACTCAGTTTAAGCACGTTTATACAAAATACTTGCGCCGCAGTCGCTTCTAACAAGCCACGTTTTAAATTTTAAGCATTCAGTTGGACATTTTGTCTAGGTTTGAGGTTTGACTTGAATTTGATGCTCGTTTCAGGCGTTCTTAGCAAAAAAAAAATGAGCTTCCCTGATTAACAGGTTTATTTAGCTTGCAACAAAGAGACTTTTACTACATCAAAGTAAACGTGGCGTCTTTTCAGCGGTGCATTTTTGCAGTGTAACGAACACTTTGGTTAATTGAATAGCTGCAAACTGCGTAGCTGCTAAAGAGTTACGCGCCTTCTGAGCCGATATTTCATTTTAACGCCTTTGCTGATTGTAAAATTCCACTGGCACGTTTACATAATACGGGTTTTGATATCATTTCTGTCAGTGTTCATAAGAAATACGGCTTCCGACGTCAGTTCCGATGCCCGTGATGGTTTGACTGGAGAATCTGTGTCCAAATTATACGAAATGGAATATACTTCCTTCGTGTTGATTCTACATTCATTATGTGATTTTATATTTAAATCTCCTTTATTACGAGCTTCAGTCTAATGTCTTAGGAAGTGATCAATTTCTTTAATCAGTTAACACACACACACACACATTACAGTCGGCGCTCTTTATATATAAACATTTAAATCTTTTCCTTTACAGGATTCTTTTTCTCCTCTGATAAATGATCCACTGTTTGTGTTTTTGCTGGTATCAGCCCGGTCGTTACGGATCCTGGGTATCGGATCAGTACCATCTCTCTGTGCAGTCAGCAATTATACGCCATTTTACACCCGTTTTGACGCAGCATGTTTAGCGTTATTAGGCCAGGATACACACAGAGAGGTCATGTAAGGTCATGACTAGTTAGGATTTGGGCCAAAAGTCAGATTCGGCTATTTATACTTATATACACATATCTATAAATGTATGTGTATAAGTACTGTAAATGCATAGAAAGTTGGATTTGCAGATTCTAATTATATTCTCATGTCTGTCCTCTGCTCAGCCGTCTTTAGTGACAGAACGCAGTTTGACGAAGTGCATCATATTCACCGGCAGCCTCGTGCGACTCAGTCATGATGTTTCGCATCTCTACGTTACGAGTTCTCCAAAAAGTGGCACCGCCGGTGAAAAACAGCACCCCATCACACCACGGCTCTCTCCTCTCGCATCCGGCCATTTTTCAGTTGCACGCTCATCAGCCGTGACATTGGTGAAACGTTCCTGCGCAGCTTCCTCATAAAAACCCTCATTTACAAAGTTTAGCTCCGATTAGTCCATTAGCTAAATTACCTAGCCGAGCAGTTGATTTACAAATGCGTTTCCTTCAATCTCCCGCACAGCATGAGACGCCGCAAACGGAGGAAGCGACGCGCTCGTGCATTTCAAAAGGACCGCAGGGAAAGATAACTGCTAGGACAAAGAGATGACTTGGAAGGCAGAGAAGAAAAAAATGACAAAAAAAAGAGAAACGCTAATGGAGTTCACTTTATCCGGTACCTTGTAATCTCAGTGTGAGGTACATTAAAAGGCGATGTAGTGAGACGAGCAGGAAGTGGCTCTGATTGGGACGTTGATCCTGCAGACCATCAAAACGCTGAATTCTCTCACAGACACACGATCTCAGGCAGCCATTTTCGCTGGGATTGTTAGATCAGGACGACGGATCGGCGCTCGGCACACGGATTGAACGGTTCCTTCGGATTATTCTGTGAGCCTTACACGAAATGAACTGCCACGAGTTCTGAGATAAATATAAAGAAACAGAGCTACACTCAGCTACAATTTTTATTCTATACTGTGTACCAATCTCCTACATATACATCACCTCTAATAGAATTCCATCCCCGGAGTTGGATATGTAATCAGTCGGTAATACTGTAATTTGTTATTTGTTTTAGATTGTAACATCGCTGAAGATGTTATTGTCTATCAGCATCTATACATAACACGGAGATGAGGATCTTTTTCATTCATTGTATAAAATGAAATAGAACACAGAGAGTGCCTGATGATGTCACGCGTGGACATGACACGTCCCGAGAAACAGACATTACTTTGTCATCACATTGTCCTTCCTGTCTGATTCACTTCCTGCCTTGATGGCCGGAGAGAAGTGATTAGAATGCATTAATTCCACGAGTCTAATTGCTCTCCGGCCTCAGTAGTATTTGGGACGAGGCAGAGAGCCTCCGTTTGTGCCTTGACCTCCTATTTGAATAAGTTAATGCAGCGGCGTGTTTGTAGGGCGAGAGGAAAATGGAGCGGGAGCCTATCTGTTCCACGCAGAAGGCTCCAGAGAACCCGATTCCTTTTCATGTGTCAGTTTTTGAAGGTGCCATTCTCCTCCGCTGGGTTTTTATCGGCGGCGGGCCCTGACAGCTTCAAGCCGATTTCTCCAAACCATTCATAAACATCACGACGGGAAAGCAGGAGTGTAGAGGAGATGGAGAGAGAGAGAGAGAGAGAGAGAGAGATGGAGAAACATCAATTGTGTCCGTATCCTGACTCAATACTTCACGTAATCCGTGTTTATTATTAGCTGCTTTTGTGTCGTCTAAATAAACATTTGGGATTAGTGTAAAGCAACGCGATGCCATTGAGAGGCGTAACGTTCTGAATGGTGCTTAAAGTTCGCTCCGGGTTTTCAATTTACACCACGATGAGCACCATCTGAAATCCTGAACAGAACTAATCTGACATCCTGACACCTATTCACACCGCATTTTTACTAAAAAGGTATAAACCGTATAAATGCCACAGGAGAGGAAAAGAGCTCTTTCAGTAAAGAAGAAAAGAAAAGAAAAGAAAAGAAAGAAAGAACGGAAAAAACCTTCTGGCGAGCAAAAAGATGGTTTGGAAGCGACGAGCACAATAACGAGGCTGACGGGTGTTTAAGGAGGTCGTTCTTAAAACCTTGACATGCGGTCGGGTTTAAACAGCCAGCAGAAAACGTGTCCGTCAGGAAAATGTCTGAAAATCAGAACATAATACATCACTTAGAGTTTATTATAAACTGATATCGAGGCAGGGCATCTGATCCGTGTCACAGCTACTAATGAAGCTTTTCTACAATTTCTGTTCCTACGTAAATCCGTAATCTACGTTTTTTTCAAACACACTGTCATTTCATTTCACGAACTCTCCCTTCTCGCTCTCACCCTGCCCTGTAGGCTACAGCGATAGAATTGTTACGACGAATTACGTCTCATTACGTCTCAGATGTCGTTATCTTGCTTTCTTCTCTGTTGTGTTTTAATTAAAGCTTATCAACACTTCCTCTCTCTGTGCGTTGGTGATTAAGAGTAAAACTAGCCGGGTGCTAAGGCTTTTAATGAGCTTTTTCGTTTATTTAGCCGTACTCCTCCCTTTGATGACGACATCATACACGGGGAGAATTCGGAAATGGAACGTATATTTTATTGTCGCGGAATTCCTGACCCTAAATAAGTCCCATTTAAATTCTTCGTCAGAAGCAGCACAGTTCGAGATGCACCACATCTCCGCTCACGCTCAACAATCCTGACAGAAGCTGTTCACACGCACACGTTTTTCTTTTTTCGGGAATGAATTCATCCCGATCGGTGATTCCGAACATACCGTTAACATGAAAGTGATTGGATAGATGTGTGTGGGTTTTTTTTCGGAATAGAATTTCACACAATCGTGCACATCTGGCTTCCTCACCTCTGTAAAGATGGATGTGGCGCGTATGTTAACCAGTCTTATCATTTTTAATCTGTTTTATTTAAGCAACAACTGGAAAGAAACCTCCTCTTCGTAAAAAGTGCTGAACAGGAGAACGCCGTCCTGTAACTTTGCTGCCTGTTCTGAATCGCTGGAAATTTAATCTTTGCACAATCGTCTTTTTATTGATTAATATAATCCTTTTTTACTTTATTGGAACTTGGCCCGCTTGTTCCGTACGTCCGGAGGCAGTGTGTGACGCTGTACATGCTGTTACAGTGAGACGTCATCGGAGTGCAGAAAGAACGCAGGAGCGAAACCATCAGGTTACATCATTTCCATGGTAGAATGTTTCTTTTTTATTGGATCATGAAAAGGCTTAATTAAACCGCTCCTCTGGAAACCGAGCGGAATTTCAAATCCCTTTTTTATTCTGATTGAGGTGTTTACATGAAGCGTTTATATTCGGTTTGGGCTTTTAAACCGATTACCATTGGAATATTAGGCTCCATGGTAACCCTGACACTATCTCATCGAGCTAACAGCGAAGAGTTTAACACGGCAAATAAAAACAAACTCGCATTTTCATTCACACAACGGAGACCTTGCACAAACTCCACCATCTTCAGAACGCTTAAACCCCAAGCGATCTGGTTTTCCTCTCCATGAAGTGACGAAGGGGAGAAAAGGAAAGGAAAGGAAAGGAAAGGGAAGGAGCAGTGTACTGTAAGCTGCTCAACCAAAAAGCGAAAATTAGCGAGTCCTGGTTATTGCTGAAGAGCTGCTTACGTATTCTTGAGAGCATTTAATTAGACTGATAGATCATGAAGATTTACAATTATAAATCAGTGTATTCCTGGACGTATCAAACTGTAACATTAATCTCCAATGCATGTTTTAAGATGTAATATTGTATCAGAGAGCATAACATCAATGTGCGATCGATATCGGACGTCTCCACGCTGCCGCTAATCTCATTCAGGAGCGGCCCGTGGGCTGATTCAGAAATGGAAATGGAAATAAACACAAATGCATGACCTGAGGAAAGCAGCAAACATGAAACCCGCCTCAAAGATGCTATTTAATGCAGAACTACTTTAAGCAGTTAAAATAGTTTTCAACCTAAATGTACTGTCACTTACACCTGAGCGACGTTTACATTTATAAATAAACTCACTGGTCCTGCGGTCACCAGGAACCACCAACAAACAAAAGAATCTCAGGAACAACGTGTCAATCTGCTGTTTCCTTAAAAAGAAACATGTATGGTGTAACATGTATGGAGTGTTTCTGCATCTCACACAACTGACTGTAAATATTGGCTATCAATAGTATTTGATTATATTTTCCACATTTGTTTCTGAAGAATGTAGTGGTGCATCGTTTAATCCACCTGATGAATTTAAGACGCTTTCGCGCCGATCAGTCCGTTTTCCGAGTCCGAATCAGAGTGAAAGACTTTTACTTTGGTCTGTTGGCACATTTCATATAATGAACTAAGCAAAAAGCTACCAAAAGCTGTCTGAGGTGTGTGTGGGACTGAAAACGTCCTTCTGAAAATTCCTTTATTTGTTGGTCAGGAATCTGGCAACGGGAAAAAAATGTTAAACAAATATTTCCTAATGATGTGTGTGTAGCAATCAGAAAAACAAGCATGGGTAAGAGGGATAACATCATAAACGATAAGCTATCATCTGGATATCAGTATCCAGCGTGTCATGTCTCACTTTGTTTCTTAATTTCCTGGTTTATTCTTTACCTAGAGAGCAGAACTTTTCCATGTGTCCTTGAGTTGGCTCACGGATTAGTTCATGCTAAAATTTCTTCCAGTTTTACTTTACAGTATATTCGATCTGCATCCATGAAAGCCGAATCAGTCAGCGGGAGTTTCATTTAATCTCTCACACCTGTGTTTATAGCGAGCGTTTCTTTCTTTCTTTCTTTTTTTAAACTAATGGATTTTCATTTAATAACTCTGACCAGAGGAAATCTGGCCCACCTGAAAGTCTTTAGCTACAGGTTTAATACAGTTTGAATTAAGAGCCAGAACAACTTCCTGTCCTGCAGATGTGAGATTTCTCCACCGGATCATGAGCTGATGGGCCGTCAGCAGAAATAGATAATATCTGATAATAGATATTAGATGATATGCTCGCCTCATATTAGATATTCATGAATAAAAACATCTGGATTATAGGTAAATGTGTCCTATATTGCTTGTTATGAGATTATAAAATAATGCTAAAATGACTAAATATATTTCTACATAGTGTTTACTGCTTAAAAAAATAAAAAGTAAAACACGTCTTCATGAAAAGTTATTTCATTTGTTAAAAACAGCAATATTTTGCACATCTAAAAAAGGAATTTTGGGGCGGAAACATGACTAGACATGTTTCATTCACAAATGAGTCACGATTGTGAATATGTTTGTCTGTCGGTGTTATTTAAACATCCATGAATTTTGTGTGTTGCGTTTGAAAATGCTTTGATTTGCACCACGTCAGTCTGTGAATCATTTTTGTCCTAACCAAGATTCATTCATTCAACAAGTCTGTGTTTGAATCACTGAATCATTTGGTCATAACTGACATTCGTTCCTCCATTTTTCTCCCCTTCAGTGAGTCACTCTTTGAATCAGTGAATCATTTCTGTCAAATCTGAGATCCACCTTTCCTGCATCCAGCAGGTCTGAGTTTCATTAGACTTCTTTGAGTCTTTTGGTGGTGAATGCGATTCATTCTGCTCTCATTCAGTGAATCAATGATGTTTTCAATCATGACAGAAATGTGATCCTTTGTTCAACCTATCAGTGTTTGATTCAATGACTCTTTTGGTGATGACAGAGATTTGCTCCTCTGTCATTTAGTGAATCAGTGTTTGAATCCCTGAATCTTTTGGTCATGACCTAGAATCTTTCCTCTCCCATTCAATGTATGAATCAGTGAATCATTTTGGTTATAACTGAGATTTGTTTGAATCAGTGAATCATTTCAGTCATGACCAAGATGCTTCTTTGTTGTTCAGGGAAACTGTGTGTGAATCACTGACTCTTTGGTCATGATAGAGATTCGCTCTTCTGACATTCATTGAATCAGTATTTGAATCATTAAGTCATTAAGGTGAATGAATGGGTGTTGATCACGGCTACACACTGAGCGAAGCAAACTGATATTTTTCATGAAAGTACCTCAAATAAATATAAATGTTTATGTGCATTTCTTGATCATATGGAGGCACCTACATTACCAAGGATATTCGGAAATTGAGTCACTTGACTTCTTGAATGGATCATTTGAACAAGTTTGAACAATCATTTGAACAATCGAGAGGCAAAAGGTCATGATTTTTCCACAGTGATGTCACACGAATGACTAAGATAAGCTAATATTAGCTAATGCTGGTCCTCGATTCTCAAAATATAATGGACTCTGTGTGTGTGTGTTTTCTCCTACAGCTATCACAAAAATAACTCTCTCTCTCTCTCTCTCTCTCTCTCTCTCTCTCTCTCTCTCTCACACACACACACACACACACACACACACTAATAGTTCATGTGTCACACTTGAAGCTCTTTAGCTTCTTGCTCTGTCTCTCTCTCCTGCCATTCCACTCCATCACACTAAGCCGTGTGTGTGTGTGTGTGTGTGTGTGTGTGTGTGTGTGTGTGTGTGTGTGTGTGTGTGTGTGTGTGTGTGTG
>JAQQZR010000023.1:808460-822630 GCA_030068235.1 Notoglanidium macrostoma | reverse complement strand
CTCAGGGTGGCAGGAAAAGGAGATGGTGGGTCTCAGGGAGGCAGGAGAAGGAAATGGTGGGTCTCAGGGTGGCAGGAAAAGGAGATGGTGGGTCTCAGGGAGGCAGGAGAAGGAAATGGTGGGTCTCAGGGTGGCAGGAAAAGGAGATGGTGGGTCTCAGGGAGGCAGGAGAAGGAAATGGTGGGTCTCAGGGTGGCAGGAGAAGGAGATGGTGGGTCTCAGGGTGGCAGGGGATGGAGATGGTGGGTCTCAGGGTGGCAGGAGAAGGCGATGATTGGCCTCAGAACAGACTAAAATCAGAAGTTGGAAAAATAAGAAGTTAGAAAAGTCATGAGACCTGCTCTTGGACACAGACCAAAGGGACAAGTATGTGGTTGGATTCTTCCAACAGAATACGCACTCGACCTTGGCAGCATGAACAATGTAGTGATAAGATTTACACACTCCCAGTGTATTTTCTAGACAAGTAATTAAACTTAGAATGCAGCCATAATTTTGGAAGCTTTTAAACCTTTTTTATGGTCTCCCTCCAAACAGGCTTTGGAAGGTCGGAAGCACACTTGAGGAGAAGTTCAGAAAAGCTGCTTTGTTACAAAAATGCCAAAACATTCAGAGAGATGTTCAAAAGCGTTCCTCCAATTTATTTGGTTATAAGGCAACACAACTTAGGATTTCACCTTGTACAACTTTTAAAAAATGACTAATATCAATGTGCTGTTGAATTCTTAAATCTAAAGGCGTGGAATAATTTTTTCTATTTCAGCGGCTCTGACAGGTGTTAAAGTTATCATTAAAATTGATGGTAATGTGTTCTAATACTTTATTGGTTGTGTAGTAACAGCTTATATTACAATAACAGATGCTCCACATATATGGATACATTTGAGCTAACTTTGAGGTAACTGATTTTGTGGATGTTCCACAATAGTAAATTGTGTACACAACAGTAAGTGTAACTCTAAAAGGATAAAATGTGCAATGTATTCTTCATTAATAAATGAAATATTGTAATAACTTCCAGAATGCTGTAGTATAAGGGGAATAAAATGCTTAGAGACATGCAAAACTGACTGGGGAAGCCAGTTTTTTTTGATCATGTCAAGTGGGTGGAGCTTAAAGTCAGATAATGTAACTATGTGAGTTGATGTGAGTGGGGGAAAAAAAACAGTGAAAAATATTTTCAGTTGAGTTTTGATATTTTTTATTTCTACAGTGTAAGATGTGTTATATACATAGTTTAATAATCAGGAATCAGACAGATAAGTTGTGTGACAGTTTGATTACTTCCAAAAAAGTATTTGATTTATTATTATATTTTCAAAATGGAGATATGAGGAATTGTTTCAAGTCAAGTCAAGTCAAGTGGCTTTTATTGTCATTTCAACTATATACATGTAATACAGTTTACAGTGAAACGAGACAGCGTTTCTCCAGGACCAAGGATACAAGACAACAAAAAAAGTACAAAAATATGTGTTTATAACAGTTAAAGGACTTCAGTCTGTTCCTGTTGCTCTTTAATTGTCTGTGCTGGATATTAAATAATTGTGTTTTAAGGTCAGTTTGGGAGTGGGACTGACATTTAGGGATTCAGTAAACCTTCCCCTTTATTGGCATGGTGCAATCTACAATCCGCTGTGCTGCAATCTTACACGGCACGTTGCATCATCAGCCTTTCAAAAAGGACCAGAGAGTGCAATATCCATCATGAGATAACAACAGTGTGCAATTTACATTTTGATTAGCGCAGGATTGTTCATGAAGCACCCTGTTGGGGCTGGCGATCAGCTGGAGAAATAACACTGTAATGTTGTCGCTAAGAGCACAGAGGAGCTACAGCGTTTAGCGCTGATCGATCGCCCCGCACTGCTGATAGATTACGCAACCTTTTTTTAAAGAGCAGCTCTGCAGGAAAATGTCATGCGTATCACACTGTTAACCCTCTACGGGTTCCTGTCATTTATATACAACGTAAGGAACAGACCTTTAGAAGCTACATAAAGGTATGAGCATTAACTTTCAGGAAAAATGAGTTTGTTCGCTAACATATTTCACTAGTTAGAGGTCACATGGAGGAACAGCCCAAAGAAAAACACTTCAGCTAGGTGTCCCAGTCATGTTAAAGTACCAACAAATATCGATTATCTTAATTTAAGTGATTTAGAAAAACTTAATTACAGAGCTAATTTGCACCCTGATACACATTGCTAATTCTCACCTAGATATTGGCATTAATTACATAACAGTTCCCTTGCTAGCAACATTAGCTACACAATGCAATATTTAGTCTAATGTTACATAACAACGAGTGCTTTGTTTTAATGTCTTAACATAATTAAGACTAATATTAGATAACTTGTGAACATGACAAGTTTCTAAAGGCAAATAGTGCTGGAGAAGTATCATAAGCTAGCCAGATACACTAACAGCACTGTGCTAGGTTTGTTAAATAAGGGCAGATATGTACAAAGAGCTGTAAGATGTGATGATTATTCTTTTTGTTTTAATTATTAATCAGTAAGATGAATTGGGAGGGTTGCATCAGGAAGGGCATCTGGCGGAAAAATTCAAGCCAAATCGATGAAGTGGACGACAGGCGATCCGCTGTGGCAATCCCGAACAGAAGGAAGAAGCCGAAAGAAGAAGAAGAAGAAGATTAATCAATAAGATAATCGAGTTTAAAGATACAAATAGCTACAGTGTGTAGCTAAGTTATTAA
Organism: Notoglanidium macrostoma; assembly: GCA_030068235.1. Taxonomy (NCBI): domain Eukaryota; kingdom Metazoa; phylum Chordata; class Actinopteri; order Siluriformes; family Auchenoglanididae; genus Notoglanidium; species Notoglanidium macrostoma. The sequence goes on along the minus strand of JAQQZR010000023.1, from coordinate 819,911 downwards.
TTATAATTTTTTTTATTGTGTGATTTATTATGTCTATAGATATGTAGGAGAAATTCAATGTGATTTTTTTAATAATTTTTTTTTTGCACACTGAATCTTAACACCTGGATTTAAAGGCATAAATCATAAAATTCCTGAGCTCAGAAGATTTGTAGAATTTTTAGTGCTTCAGCATTGTAATATTCAGAAGAATATTTAAAGCCAAAAAAATGGCACACCAATGCAGAAAAACAGAGGCTCTGAACTTTGCTCGAGTGCTCGCTGTTTGCAATTCAGATCAGCTCATTTGAATGAAATGTTACTCGCCATGAATACAGTTGAACTTTGCAGACATGTCAGGGTCATGTCTGACAAAATTACCCACACAGACACAAGCACATTAATCAAACGAAGGAGCGGCCGTCAGACAGCGCTGTGAATTCATCCTTCAGCTCAGGTCACGATGGATACGGGCCACGCTCGCCAGGTCGCTCTCCTTCCATTTAACCCTGTCTAATTAAAGTCCAAACCCGGGTGAGGATGACAGGCCTATTACGGAATTACTTTATTACAGCCTGACTTTGGGAAAATAATTGATTTGCGGGCGTGCAGGAGGAGTGACGTGTTTTATAGCAGATGGTAAAAGCGTTCTGGCTGCTTTAAAATCAGAGAGGTCGAGACATGACTGCTCATAATTCATAACTCTCAATTAACACGGCTTCTCGTTTCTCAGCGCCTGTGTTTAAGGACATAACGAGTCAATGATGGTCTTCGCTTTAAATATATTTAATATGACTTATAGCTGTAGTAATGTCATGGGCCTTTCCTCTTCTCTTAATGCAATAAGAGGCGTCCACTTTACCTCAAATATATTCAGCCGCGAAATATTTGCCTTTTATATATTTGAATATATATTTGAAGGTGCCAAATGTGAATTTAGCATATTGTAATAAAAATCCACCTGATAAGTGTGTTATTAAATTAAACACACGTATTAAACCAGAATAATATAATTTCTGGGTAACTTCTAATGTACAATCCCCGCCTTCAGACGTTAGGCCACAGGCCACTCCGGATCTGAAAATCGTGCCTTTTTGTTTTATTTTGTTTTATTTTTGTTTTTTTGGCATGACTCCGACGGCACATGGACACCAAATAGACGGTGTTCATGTCTACCTACGAGAAACATTATTGGACATAAAGAAATACTTAAAAAACCGACCTGTAGGAAAGACTTATTGGAAACGCTTTGCGTCCTCGGGTTGCTATGGAGACCAGGCCTCCAGTTTTTTGGTGTGGCCTGGAGTGCACATTCCCCCCCAGCGCTAAAGCTGTTGTCTTGTATGTAGCACCTTGGTCCTGGAGAAACGCTGTCTCGTTTCACTGTACACTGTCTTACATGTATATGGTTGAAATGACAATAAAAGCCACTTGACTTGACTTGACCCCTTCCTGAGTATGACACTAGTGTTTTGTGACACTAATTAAAGTGGAGTGATTGGCTACGGGAATGACGTCACCCTCCTCTGAGATCATGTTTGATTTCTTTTATTTGGTAATGCTAATCTTGCTAACAAGGTTTGTAGCCACCCGTTTAGTACTGTTCAAGCTCTGCCTTCAGACTTTAGATAACACACCCTTTTACTTGTAAATGATTCAGTTTCAAGAAATACTAGTACTTATCCTTTACTTAGTTTATGTCCTTTAGTTATTTTATTCATCATATTTAAATAAACAGATAGCTGGGATTTGTACGCAGTTGAACTAAATTTCATCATTACCATGGATTAATAACTAAAACCCAATCCGAAGCATGAAATGTTATAAATTAAATGAATTCTGTGACAGTTTCACATCTACTGTGGTTGGTGTGATATAAACACACTGTGTAGTTCCACTGCGTGTTCACTCAATTCAGATTCAGTACATTACAAGTACTTAAATAATCCTTTGAATAATTAAAATTCAAACACGAACTTTGAAATGAATTTGGTAATGGAATGGCATTTTCTTTATGTGCGAGTATGAATGGTGCCAAGTCGAGACATTTCCAGTCTGGTGTCCAAGATGTCAGAAATTTGGAAGAACAATAAAGCCGAGGAGAGAAATAGATAAAACCCCTGCTGCGCGCTTCCTTATGACTGACAGCATGCTCAATAATTCATACAATTAGTTTCCCATCTGAAGTGAGTTCTCTCGTCTCAGTAACCCGCCTCGTCCTCAGAACCCTCCTCCGTCTTATTCCTCAGCCCTCATCGATCGGGAGTGGAGTGTAATTAAAGCTGCTCACGCTGACGTTCTCACTTTCAATTCGCCTACACTTACCAGTCAATGTGCATCAGCTCTGGTTCTAATTGGGTTAGGAAGCAGAAAAACGAAAGCTGGACAGCAGTGACGTGTCACAAACTCGTCCTTCGCCGCGCTGATTAAAGAGATATAGAGTAACAAACACCGTGACCCAGACGGATAAAGTGGTATAGATAAAGGATGGATGGATGGAGTAACAAACAAATAACCACAGTGTTTCCATACATGAATTTTACACACACTTCTGCCAAAAACTGAATGTTTCCTAATAATGAATAATAACGTGCTTTCTAAGTCTTACACTGTCTAGGGCCAGATTCACTAACGATTTGTGCCAGCTAGGCATGTAATGATTCGTTTATGATTTGATTCGTTTCACAATATTGGGGTGACAATTTGATTTTCCCACAATACTTTAAAAAAAAAGAAAGAAAGAAAATTAACTGCCAAAACATGCAGCATTCATTTTCATATTCTTTATCAACTTAAATAGTCATTTTTTAAATAAAAAAAAATATTTAAACAAATACTTTTGTTAAATTTTTTTAATAACCAAGAATAATTATTTACAAACATTTGTAAAGGTTGGAGTAAAATATAATAACTGTTAACAAAAATATTTCTTTTAATAAAAATGAAAAAAAAAGATAATAACTAGCTTTTCCTTAATAATTATGAACATTTTTGAAAACTTACACATAATTTCAGTACCTCCATTTGCTTCCATTTTCCTGTAAAAAAGAGATGATTTCTTGTTGTATCTCTTTGTAAAGTAAATCGCACAAAAGCTCTTTCCCATTTTAGATCTGTTTTTTTTTATGTGTTTATTCCGGCATTAGAGCTGCATCACTTCTGCCTATGATGATGTTGTTTGTGTATATAATGCTATTCTTCATTATTCTGTCCTCTTCTATCTAAACAATGCAAATACTAGAAAAAACTAAACGATTAACCATGGTTCTTTTTTTTATTTAAATTGATTCAACTTATAAATCTGTACCATGATTTATTGTTACATGCCTAATGCCAGCACAAACACTTTTTTGGTGTTTAAAAAAACCTGATTCTCAGTGAAAATTTAGCAATGGAACGGCATGGATAGTTATTTTTGCAGCTGATGTCATTGCATACGTATTTGTAGGAGTTTCCCTTTCATACTGACATCAGAGTTAGGACCCTTGGACTACACGTATGAGCGCCACTTCCCATCGGCCACTGATGGTACAGAACGTACCACCAAAACATGGGATGTAGCAACATTTTTTCTGGTCCAAGAGGACATTTTGGAGAAGGGCTACCTTGTCAGGAGGGAGAGCTATGTACGGGCCATGGAGGAATGGCTCGAGTCGTGGCGCAAGCTCCTGGGATTTCCTCAATTGGTGGGGGGACCAGCTCTGTGGTGGTCTCCCACCCTCCCTACCCCAGTGAAAAGGACCTCATGGTGGATTTTGCTCCACCTCGTGATTTTGTGGATGGCTTCTACATTCTCCTGCCTGACTTTGCGAACCGTTTCATTTCCCCACCACTGGACTTTGTGAATAGCGTCGTCGCTCCACCCTTAGCATTTATGGACAATGTTGTTGATCCGCTGGCTGGATTTGAGGACAATATCATCACTCATGCTTCAGACTTAGCTTGGCATCCTGGCTCTGCCTTGAACGTATCACCTCCTCCATGCGCAACTCCGGCCGTCGCTTCACCTCTTGACCCCACCTTGAACGTCACTGCGCTTCTTAGCTCGACTCCAGTCATGTCTCTGCCTCCTTGCTCCACCACGGACGGCACTCTGTCTTCCGGCATCACCTTGGACAGTGTTTTGTTTGTTTCATGTAAATAAAACTAAATTGTTGCCCTTACGTTCCGTTCTCCGTATTCCACCTGGGTACATCCCAGAGAGAATTGAAGGGAGAGAATTTTCTCCACTCATGTTAATTTATTTGGAATGCCAAAGAATGATGTCATCAGAACAGATTGATAGCCAATTCAGGCACATTATTTTTTTTAACCTGATTGCAATCCAACGCTAATTTGCGCTGCTTTTGGTAGATTGTGTTGGTTATTAAAATGACCGGACTGAGTCTGTATTCATTATTTTGTGCATTGTCAGAAGATCACTTGCAGAACTGGCCACTCCTATCCCATTTTTTATTGTGGCCTTGTAAATATGTTGTGTTAAATGGATGGAAGATGTGATCATCTCTTATGTTTGATGATGCAATAAAACTCAGTCATTTAACACCACAATCCCATCATTGACTATCAACCTGTGCACTCAAATGAGCTCCACTTAAAGTATTTAATGGTTAAAATTATTAAACACTGCTTTTTGATTAAATTCTGGATTCTGAGCATAAATGAATCTTTATAATCATATCTTAAGACACAACAACACAAATATTGTCTTTCTGAGAACAATTATGAATTCATGAAATGCTCTGTGTATTGATCATGCAGGGTTAAATTTTAGCAATACTTTAATATGGTATGCTGATGGTTTGGACTTCGAGTCCATATTATGTTCACTGATCATATTTTACGATATTTCCTGGAGTGGATGTGTTGTGGATATTCTGTACTTGTGTCAGGGATTTCAGAGGATTTTGAAAGAGCCACAGCTGCAGTAGAAGGTCATTCAGCAGGAAAAGTGCAGAGAAGCAATAAGAAGATTCATCTTGACAGAAAGGGTACAGATATTAGCTGTATTAACAGAAAAAAAGAAGAAATGTGCCAAATAGCTTGGAGAAAAATGACTTTTTAGTTCCACTCTTTCAATACACCATGTCTGATCAGCCATGTATTTTTGTTCTGAATGTCATTACGGTGAAGAGTAGTGTCTCAGTGTAATACTAAAGCAGTATTACAGGACATTAGAACATTAGTGCTCGTCCAAATCACTGGATCACATATAATATAGTAGATGATAGAAGTCATTTCCCCTGCATGTAGTGATAGAAATCAGAATCTGTCCTCCAGTTTAATATTCAAACATTCAGATTTGATTCTCGCCTTCACATCATGTGCAATTCTGTTTTGATCCTGCCTCCACCCTGTCCAGTTAGTAATTATTGTATTAACCTATTCTGTGCTTATTCCTTGATTATCGTGCCTGCTAATATTTTAACAGACATCTTCTAATGTACAAGCCCTGCCTTCAAATCATAGGCCACGCCCCCTAACTGAGTATGATGCTGGTGCTTTGTGACCCTAATTGGAGTGGAGTGATTGGCTCCTGGGATGACATCACCCTGTTTGCTTCTTTAGCTTGGATTATAACATGTTCAGCTTCTTTAACTCGGTGGTTTGTTTTGCTTTGGACATGCGTTCACCCCGTCCTGTTAGTAGTTTGCTACCCTACTGTGTTCACAGGAAGCAAATGCAACTTGTGATCACTGTAGCAGAACTAAATGCACAAATAATTCAAGGAAACATCTGTACTTCCTCTCATCAGACAACGTCTCACAGCTGCTCCTCCTCCAGATAAGCGAGCTAACTAATACGTGTATACATTATATGGCATATATGTTAAAGTGACAGGTTTCATCACACCTTGCACATGTTCTGATTATTCCTAATGCAAGCTACGTAGGTAGTTTGTTGGTTTGGCATTCATTAGCGACTCCACCAGATGAATGATTTAACAAACTAGCTAGTTCGCCAAGTGTGAAAGGAATTTAGCTAGCTATTTACTGTGTACTTTATTCCAGAATATACCATTAATAGATGGTTTGGATTGAACGGAGTTGATAAGCGGTTCTGGTCAGTTGTATTGGTTTTCAAAAGTGTCCTTGTGGGAATTTGGTGGTCTCTGATAGTATCTTTTTAATGGTTGTATAATAGACCTTGTGTAATATTTATGCACATACCTGACAATAGAGGACTGACAATAAATACTACTCAGTGGCGCGCCGTATATAAAACAGATCTAATCAAACCATTACGTCCTAGTTGAAAACCAATCATCATAGAAAATGAACTTAGAGGTTTAAAGGATTCTCAGATTTTGTAATATAATCAAATATTCCTGCTTTCTGGTGATAAATTTGGTGATTATTACTTTTATTCTGTACTCTTGTTTCCGTAGCAGCGTAACGCGCCTTATTGGAGGTGTATTAATTGCAGATATGAAACAATCTGCCGTCTCTCGCTGAGGGTCTGTCTGCCAGCTGCAGCTGCTCATCTCCAATGTTCATCACCATGATTCTGGTCTGAAGAAGTGCGCACTTCAGGCTGAGGAAGGACGCAGGGGATCCGAATGTTTTCACCGCCCCGTAACCGATCGCTAAGTAATCACGCGCCACATGCAGCCCGCGAGTCTCTGTCCGGTTCGCTTTTATTTATCTGTCTCCTTTCTGAAAACGGAGGCTCGTCCTACTGTGCGCACAGCCCTCGTTCTTGCTAATTATGCAAATGACACGTTAATGAGGTGTAATTCGGAATTCATAAAACAGCAGGGATAAACTGCTAAAAGACACAGCTTCTTAATGAGTGGGAATGGCAGCTTCATCAGCGAGGGGACTGCTATGCTAATTGTTTAAGTACCCCTGCTTCTTAAACGCGGCTCGTTTTTGTTCCCGAGCCGTGGATAGTTTTTATGACCATTTGGATCACTTCTTCAATCAAGCGAAATGTTTAACTCGGTTAACCAGAGGAGGTCATTTTGGGAAAAAAAAAAAGAAAGAAAGAAAAGAAAAAGTGAGCTAGCTGATAAATTGTCTGGACTCTCAGAGCTCTGGTAATAACCCAATAAATTAGCAGCAGGCACTGAGAGAAACTGTTAAACGCAAAACTGCAGAGCTGGATCATTTAAAAAACAGACAGACCAGCACTTAATTCAGTTTTGTAGCTAATCAAATTAGCATTGCACTGTTTTACATGAAGCAGCTCGGGAATTAGAAACAGCCCAAAATGGCAATTCATAAACACAGGAAACGATGACAAATAAATTAAACTAATTTGACTATCACTATTGAAGCTAGCTAGCTATGCCGTAAATACATTATTCACATTCACAGTAATAAATTCACCATCTTTTGTTTTGTTCCACATGCTTTCAAATCTGACCACTCGCTCGGCCACATGAGAGTAAAATAAATCAATAAATAATTCAATAAATAGAAACAGACCACCTCTTCTTCATATCTGTATTTGTATCTGCTTCGAACAAATGATCTGTTCACTCCAAATAATAGATTTGAGTTCAGTTGGGTTTATGGAGCAGTGTTATGCTGCACCTTTAATATGTAGTTCTTTGCTTGTTCCTCATCATTTGGGTTACAGGAAATAACTGATGATTTTGCTAAGATGTGAGAAACGTAGCTTTTAGTTTTCTACCAAATCTTTTATTTGGAATGATTGCTGGAAACTATTACTACTTAAAAATGGGAAAACCCAATTTAGGCCAAGCGCCTTCCCAAATCCGCTGCATATAAAACGTCTCTGGTAATGTCTCTGGCCCAGCAAGGTACGGTGTAGGTTATTTGTAAGATAAATGGACCCACAGAAACAGATGACAGGTCTTTAGCTCAAGTATAGAATGCAATTAACCGGCAAATGAGGCCAGGCAAACCCAAATGACCAGTGTGAACGGACGAAGCCTCCGGGGAGAATGAGAATTCCAACTCGTAACTAATCTGCAAACCGCTCTCTCGACTCCAGCCAGCCGAGAAATGCCATGTGACGTTTCAACCTACCGAAGATGTGGTTTGTTCAAAACGATTTGACGTAGTTTAAGAAACAGAGGAACAGACTCCAGGTTTGGTGAAATGCTTTCACTTTTTTACAGGAAGTGGAAAATCACCAGCCGAGCCCACAGGGTTTAAATGTGCCTTCTCTGAAAAATGTATTTATAGCAAAACTCTAAATCTGTGTGTTGATGTTGGTGCAGGAGTGTTTCAGGTACTCGGTGTCCTCTCGGCACTACGCATGAGTCAGCTGCTTCTCCATCACCTCAGAGAGAACCAAGGTGCTGAGTGTGGAGGTGCTGAATCATTCTCCAACATATTAATATGAATAGCAAGAAAGAGGAGAAGGAGAATGCTTCATGAGTATAGCTTTAAGAAGAAGAAGGAAATAGTTTCCGGAAGAATGTTCTATTCCTGACACTAGCTTTCAGAAAAGGAGACAAAGAAGATGGGTGTGTTTTATTTTCCAAGAAGAAGAAAAGGCAGAGAAAGAAAGATTTTGGTCCTAGATTTCAGAAATAAAGTATTGCCTTATTTTCCAATTAAACATTTCAGAAGGAATGTACGAGGAAGAGGAAGTAGGAAGAAAAGTGCTTCAGTTGAGCAGAGAATGAAGAATAGAGTGAAGAAGATGAAGATGGAATCTGCTTAAGGTTTAACTCGGACAGAGCTTTCAGGGGAAAATGTGGTGAAGAATTATTTTCTTTTCTGCTACAATCCAACCTCAGGAAGGAGACGAAGATGAAGTGGAAGTGGAAGCTGAAAAAGATGTTCAGGTGCAGTGAAGATCCTGCTGTTCTTCTGTCTCTAATCCTAACATAAAGATCAGCTCATATCAGCTTTCCAGACTTTCTCACACACACCGGTATCTTCACTCTCCTTGTGATTTGTTCACGCCTCGTTCATGCACGCTTCCTCAGGTTTATAGTTTATAGAGGAATAGAAAGACAACCACGGGCTGAGATTCATTCTCTGAGGAGCGAGACGCTGACATGCCATTAGCCTTGTGTCAACAAAAAGCCCTCGTCTCCGTACAAAGCCATCTATTTTTACTAATATCGGAATAAGCGGTGTACAGGATGAGCCTGGCAGTAATTTCTAGGTGTTAGACAGAACAGATGGGGATCATTCCAGTGAGAGGACGGATCCTGCACCACTTCAGCACCCAACACGCCACGCTGTATTATCGTATGCACGTATTTGATTGACAAGAGACAATGAGGAAGCCAGGGTGAGAGATTGCTCATGCTTTGCTTCCTCGTGGGTCCATGAGCACGAAACGCATTGCCAAGGAGTGTTATTCTGATTCCTAATGCATCTTTATTACCACTAATCCCACCACTCCTGGAGCAAGAGCGTAAACTTCATTTGTCTTTATCTGAATCGTGTTGGCGGGAAATTTAAATGGAAAATTCTACGGATGCGCTTCTACGCTTGCATCAGCCAAGATTGGAGGAAAAATCCCGGCCTCTAAATACACAACAAACGTCCCGCTGGGACGGCGGATTCCATAAACTTCACTTCTAATTAGCCAACTCTTATGTCCTCTGTGTTTGAAGGAAAAGAGGAAAGCGGCTCGCTCTCGTTCTCAGAAAGGGGAATGTTTGTGAGATTTATGGCCCGGTATGACGCATTGCTGCCGAGCTGGTTCTTCAGGGACGTCCCCCTCCCTCCCTCCCTCCACATGCTCCATCTCCACCACCTCCTCCACCTCCTCCCTCCATTTGTTTTTCACATTACTGAAGTTTCGCTTAATGCGCTCTGAGCGTCCCCTCGCCACAGAAAGGTAGGTCTGTTCTCAGGTTCAGGCTCCATTTAGCTTCGCCCGTCTCCTCCTGAGATAAACCTGACATCCAGAGTCTCTCCTGAGGTGTTATTAATACAGAGAGGACAGAGGACGGCGGAGAAGAAGAGCGTCCAATACATGACCGGCTGCGCTCTGGGAATTTCATCCATTTGTTTAGACTGAAAATGAGAGCACGACTTGAATGCAATAGGCAGAAAAGGACAGAGGAAGAAAGAAAGAAAGAAAGAGCAAACAAATAAGACAAAATGTGATCAAATAAAAAATGTGTTTGTTTTATTTTTATGTCCCAAGAAATTACTACAAGAAATAATAAGAATCTATGAACCGTTTAACATGTTTCAAACACATGGCCCTATTCAGATGTGGCCAGCTTCACGTCTTTACTCTGTGATCAGTCTCCCATGGCCACACTGCGATTGTTTTGTCTAACTTGGTCATGTGATCATGCTAATTTTGTCGCCAGCATCTAACATGAGATACTAACCAGACACCTTTCCAAGCCAAGTAAAGACAGTTGTGGTTAGAGACTATTAGGAGGATTAATTGGTCCGATGAGCTCGGATTTTCCATGCTGTGCTAAGTAGCTAACTACCATATCAGTGAACTAGCTAAGAATGTAACAGGTTAATTTTGACACTTAGCAAACATACCTAAATTATAATGCTTTAAGAAATCTACACAGCTCACTGAAATCTACATCAAGTGACTAGCTAAGGCATGATAGCTACTTCATGCTCTTACAGAGGAGCCTCATCTAGCCAGTTAGCTTAGCTAACTGTTCACCTTTGCTTATGATAATGCAAGCTAGATTACAGGCTAGACCACCACTTAGCATCATTTAGCCTTTGACAGCAAGGATCAAAAGACAAGAATCTTCTAGAATTACACCATGTGAAAGTGTTAGTTTAGCTGAATAGCACTCCATGGCTTTTAATGCTAATCCGTAATAATAAGTGGAGAACATTTTAGCTATCTTTGATCCGATCTCCAGATAAACTTCTCGATAGATTCTTCATTCTGATTATAGCCAAGTAGCATCAGGTTGCTAAACTAATCGGATCCGTGTGCAATCAGGTTGCATGTCCTTCTCTTTTTTGTTTACAAATATTAAACAAATATTATTTAATTGTTTATTTACTTACTCTACTGGCACTTTTGTGTCACTTTTGTAATTTTGTGTCACATCTTCTGATTGGTCTAGATCATTCTCTGACTCTGATTGGTCTAGATCGTACTCTCATTCTGATTGGTCTAGATCATTCTCTGACTCTGATTGGTCTAGATCGTACTCTCATTCTGATTGGTCTAGATCGTACTCTGACCCTGATTGGTCTAGATCGTACTCTCATTCTGATTGGTCTAGATCGTACTCTGACCCTGATTGGTCTAGATTGTACTCTGACTCTGATTCGTCTAGATTGTACTCTGACTCTGATTGGTCTAGATCGTACTCTCATTCTGATTGGTCTAGATCGTACTCTGACTCTGGTTGGTCTATATTGTACTCTGACTCTGATTGGTCTAGATTGTACTCTGACTCTGATTGGTCTAGATTGTACTCTCACTCTAATTGGTCTAGATCATTCTCTGACTCTGATTCGTCTAGATCGTACTCTGACTCTGATTCGTCTAGATCGTACTCTGACTCTGATTCGTCTAGATCGTACTCTCATTCTG
>JAQQZR010000023.1:768404-787073 GCA_030068235.1 Notoglanidium macrostoma | reverse complement strand
CTGCACAAAGTGGATGGAATAATGAAGAACCTCAGAACTCTTCAGCAGAACCTCAAACCATCAGCTAGATGGTAGAAACTTGGACACAGTTGGGTGTCCAACAGGACAATGACCCCAAACACACATCAGAGCTGGTTGTGGATAAAGCAGGATAACATTAAGCTTAAAACAAGTCCTGACCTCAACCCTGTCCATAATATGCGCACTGTGATTAAAAGTCGGGTCTGTGACAGGAAACACACACATTTAACTGAACTCTACCAATTCTGCCAAGAAGAGCAGTCAAATATCCAACCCGAATTCTGCAGAAGCTTGTTGATGGCTAACAAAAGCGTCTGGTAAAGGTGAAACTCGCTAAGGGACGTTTAACCACATACTAGGTGTGCTGTACATATAATTTTGCCCCTTTGTTGATTTCATACCGAAAATAAATAAAAACTCGTGCACCAAATTATTTATTTTTCTAATAAGCGATGTATGTCGTACAATCATTCTTGCACAGAAAAAGAAGAGTTTAAAGAACTCACTGGAAGCCGAATATTGCCATGTCCATGATGACTGTATGTAAACTTTTGACTGCAAATGTATAATATCTTTTAAAGTCTTAAAAATGACCTACAAAGATGTAGCGTATATAATCTATAAAAAGCTACAAATACCTCATAAGCTATAAAGAACTATAAATAAAACACAAAAGAAAATCTTATTAATAACCCATAAATAGTCAAAGTTATTTCCTCTTGTGGAAATAACATCTATCTATCTATCTATCTATCTATCTATCTATCTATCTATCTATCTATCTATCTATCTATCTAACATGTATAAATAACTTGAATCTAATACCAGTTTTTATAAAATATATAAGTTCAGGAATTAAAAGCTTTCTATTCCCAGGAAATAGCCAAAATTGTACGCATTTGACAACTGACATATGTCATGTTAATAAACCATATCTGTGTGGAATGGATCTGTGAAATTAGTTTCGAACGAAAGGGTCCTTTGCTGCATAAACTTTGAGTCTCTGTTCTAGGAGACGAGCTGAGACGGCTCTCAGGACCGACGTGGGATCTGCGACAACGATGGAGTTGTTGTTGTTGGTGTTGTTTTCCTGGAGAGTTGTTGTGGTTGATAGTAACAGGATTTATAGTTTGACATAAAGCCACGTAATTGGGTGGTGAGAAAGGCAGAGTTCCTACGTAACGAATCACAGACGCAGTGAGACTCGGGAGGAGTGTCGGCTATATGAGAACTACACAGCTAATAAATCTGAGGTCTCTCGTGAACCCTACTACACCGTATGAATTCATTCCGGCATTTCCCACGTGGCCGGCAGCGCCGTTATTGTTTTGGGATCAGTTTCTGAGGTGTGGAAGCAGGAAATACACGTTATGTGATCCATTACATGTTTGACTGGTTTATACTGCAGGATCTAATGAAAACTTTCTTTCTTTCTGTTCATAAAACACTAGAACTCCCTTCTCTGTCCGAGCGCTACTGCAGACTGGGAGTTACAATGAGGATATAAAGATTTACAGTCAGAGCAGATTTATATTTCACAGAGATTAAACACTGTAAACCTTTTTAATCATATTTCTTAGCCAGGTTTAAGCAAGGCTTATGACCTGATATTGATAAAAACAGTCCTTTAATAGCTTTTCCTATCATTGTTTATTTCTTTTTTATCAGAGGACGTGAGCCGGTCACAGCCGCGTGGGCGGAGCTGCAGTTTATACGGAGGGCAGTTTTCTGATTCCGAGGCATCGTTTACAGACGGCGGGTTATGAACTTCATTGGGAGCGCTTATAACCGGTTAAAAATCTGTGACATTTTGTAATAGAATAACAACCATATTTTAGCCTAAGAATAAAAACTATCTAGCTGGTGTAGTGCAGTATGGTCATACAAACTACTAGTTAGTTAAAGAACTTGTGCAAAATCACCCATCGTAACAAAATCATCCTGATCACGATTTCATTAGTTCCTAAGCATTTTGGCAGGAAGTCATTGTGTGTAAACAGCGTTCATGAAGCGCATCACTCTTTAGCAAGCAAAAGCTTCGGGCCTCATTCACCAACCGTCCTTAAGAAGAAATTTCTCCTTAAAATCCACTGTTTTACGCAGTTTTAACGAAGATTCTGACATTCACCAGTGATTTCTACAAATCGACAAGAGTACACTTACACGCACTTGATCACTGACATATCTTTTGTAAGATCATTTTATTCTCCAGTTTTATAATATTATAGGATTTAAAATACAATAAGGATTTGACCATTCATAATAATCTTTAATAATTGTTTTTCATTATTTGACAAAGCATTGTCGTCTTTTAAAATAAATAAACGCCGCACAAAGACTTCGGTTCACATCGATATTTGTTTGTGTGTTATTTTGCCCTTTTATGGGGATTGGTGGGCGTTTCCATATGCTAATTAGGCACAACAATTAGGCATACTCTTTCTATTTACAGAGACTAGAACAGGATTCATCTTTATAAGAGCACAGCTGTGCCATGAATCTGATGGCGACTTTTCTTAGGACTTTTCTTAAGAACAAATTTTTGTAAAATCCGTACGAAGGTATTGGTGAACGGGGGCCAGTGTTTGCTTCTCTGACACAAAAACTCAGCAAAATAGATTACCGAAGTACAAATTTGGATTCATGAAATCGGAAATCGGAGTCATGGAGGAAGAACATTCCAAAGGCTCCTGTTCTTTTTAATCAATGAACTTTAAGGAGCGTTCTGCTGATGGACCCGAGCCTCCGTGACGCGTGCTCTCACTTCCGGAATGAATGATTTCAGCCGATCTCCCGTGCAACACAGATTTCCCAGTGTTTCCTTCATGAATTCTAAATTCCAAGGATCAGTTTGCCGTTTCTGGATGCATGTCCATTAAACATAATTAGACACAAATGCCATTAATTGAAGCGTGATTGTGGTGCCTTCTTTGCTGTTTTGCATTGTAATGTAAGGAATAACATTAAATGTGTGCTGTTATAGGAAAATAATCCACATTGGTTTAGTATGATAAGGCCCAAGAACAGCACGTCCCCGTGTGCTTTATTCCTCTCACGCAGCAGCCTTTTATCCGTTTATAGTTACCTTTAATTTTCCAGGACCTCAATGAAACAGGTTAGTTCCTGTTCTCATTTACTGTACCTCATTGTCTCACCAGCTTCTCCTGACGATGTGGGAAACCTCACAGTTCCAGCTTCACCTCTGACACTGACACTGGAGACTCCTTCATACAGGACACGCACACATGATTAGCAATAAACGAGTACACACGCCTGTCACTGATCTACACGTCGCTGTTACTATAGAAACAATGACGTATTAGAACGTATTGGAATTACCAGCATCTTTCTGATTCGTGAATTCGACCTTGCTAAAAATCATGATCTTTTTTTTGTTTTTATTTATGAAAAAACATCTAATCCACTAGCTGTGTTTTCTGTTTAAATGCTGCTTGACTCGTGTAACCTCTAGCTGCACATCAGCTGCCGAGCCGGGGCATCACTTCCACACGGGAAAGTAATAATAATAATAATAAAAATCTGTATTGAGATTCCTCGCCTGTAGCACATAAATATAGTTTATTATCCAGGGAAAGGAACTGGAGCGCGGGTCTGAGCCGAGACTCGAGTGCGTGTGTTTCTGCGTCCTCAACGTCCCTCACACACTGCATTTTACACGGATAAACACTGCTGTGTGTAGCGCAGAGAGACAGAAACATGGAGCAGAGAATGAGACAGCAGATGGAACTAGACACACACACACACAAACACACACACACACATACACACAGTAGTGTGTCTGTATTTATAGAGTACATCAAAGCAGCACTGTTCTTCAAGGCAGTTCTTACAGGTCTGATGGTGTGTGTGTGTGTGTGTGTGTGTGTGTGTTTGTGTGTGCGTGCGTGCTCGCTCTCTCAGACTGCATGGTGATGGAAAACACTTCAGAACATCTCAATGCCAAGCGCAAGTGACGCATTCGCTTTAGACACGGCAGCAGCCTCAAACGTCCTTAGCTGTGAAGTGCGCATACACACACACACACACACACACACACACACACACACACGTTCATTAGCATTAAACATTACACCGCACACTCAGGACACTAAACAATTATTTTTCTGAAATAAGAGGGTTTTTATGAATGTCGGAGCAGAGCGAGTCATGCCCGATCAGGCGTAAATTATTGAGCTGGAGACTCTTGAGGAAAGCATAAAATCATTTCCTGCTGAATTCATTTGTCATTTTTTAGCATCACAAATAAACAACGTGTGCGCCGATTAAGGTTTATTATATATGAAACGCTAACAGCAGGATAGATCTTTTTTTTCTTATTTTCTTTTTCATTTAGTGATTTCTTCCTACAATTTGCCTTTAGCTTAAATGAATTGCTCTGGAGTTTCAGTGCGAATGTTGCTAAAAAGTAAAGGACATGCATGGCTACCAGTTTAGCCTACATCATGCCACAGTTGCATAATTTCAGTTGCTTTTATGGAGTTGATATTTCATTCTAATACAGAGTTATTAAGATATTTTATGACTAAACGTCTGTATCACGATACAGCTCGCACGGTGCTAAACTGGTGGTTATATACTTCCGTTACTTATTAGCTACATTAGCATTATCTCATAGCTTCAGCTACATAACTCCAATCAAAATATGTCATATTTATTACACTGCAGATATAATAAATATGGAAAGTGCTAATGAAGGATGGACAGACAGACAGACAGACAGGAAACTAGACAGACAGACAGACAGATAGATAGATTAGATAGATATCAGACATAGACAAGCTAACAGACAAATAGGTAGACATGTAGACAGACAGATAAATGCAGGCTATGTTTGTGTGTGTGAGAGAGAGAGAGAGAGAGAGAGAGAGAGTCAGTCTGCGTTTCCATGGTTACCGTGTGAAGGATTCTGCTCTTCACTAGCACAAACACTAGATGTCAGTATGAGAACTTCCTTTCCAGCGTATATAAAATATTTTACAGCAACAGCAAGCCGAGCGCTGAGGGACGTGGAGCGGGCGAGTCGGCGCGCCGGCACGAGGGATCTATTAAAAGCATTGTGGTGAGGGAAAAAAAGAGAAAGTGCTGCAACAAAGGGGTCAAGAGCATGAAGAGTGAGCACCATATTTCATTTCACAAAGCCTCCCACGCCAGACACTCGACCACGCAGCACCGGCTTCGAGGACATCTGCTCTGCTCGGATACACCGACCACATTAAACTCTGAGACATAAGTACAGAGATGTAAAAGAAGTAAATAAATAAATAAAGGTGCTTTACATGTTTAATATGCTGGTGTTAGAGTGAGGAAATGAAGCCGGGTCATGAGCGACGTGTGGAACAGCCACTGTGACAGATGGTGATGCAGCTCCACTCAAACTGCCATTATTCTCATGTGCATGATTACATTCTCAACACTATAAAACACATCTATAAACACATCCCACACGCAATAACTGCCTTTCACACAGGAAGCCAATCAGAGTCAGCCAATCAGAGTCAGCGCCATTACAGACTCCGTACATTCATTTATCTATTCAGAATCAATATCTATCTGTTTATCTATCAATCACTCTTGTGACCACGTGGCGCTAATTGAACACAATCCTGTCTTCCTCTCTTCCCATTACATGTTCCTCTGTTCCAGGCTCTGATGAATCTATCTGTAGAATTCCTTGTTTCCAGAATTTATGTTCCAAAGCACCTATGCTCCCAGTGCCACTGGTTCCAGGGTCATATATTTTGAGGGTTCTCTGTCTCCACAATGCTATATTTATAGTAACATATCCTCATGGTCCTATTCTCCCAGGGTTTTTATATTCCCATGATCCTATATTTCCAGGGATCTCTAGATTCCTGAGACCTATAATCAACATACTTCTGTTTTCCAGGGCCCAATATTTCCAGTTTCCTATATTCCAGGTTCTTATATTCCAAGGGCCCATACATATCTATGATCATATATTCCAGGGATCTATATTTCCAGGGTCCTATATTTCCATGGATCTATATTTCAATAATTCCAAGGTGCTGTATTCCAGGGATTTATATTTTCTGGGTCCTGTAGTCTAGGTTGCGGATGTTTTCAGTGTCCTGTATTCCAGGGTCCCGTATACCCATATCTTATATTCCAGGGTTCTATATTTCCATTGTTTTATATATTTTTTGAGGCCTATACTTGCAGGTTGGTATATCTTTGGGGTCCTGTATTCCAGGGTCGTATATCTATATTTCCAAGGTCTGATAATTCCAGGGTCCTGTATTCCAGTTTCCTATATTCCCAGGCCCTGTGTTTCCAGGCTCCTATATTTTGTCCAGTCACATGACCGCTTCAACGGCAGCGATGGTTGCTTGCAACTTTTGCAGTTTTACTCTGTTTTGCAGCAAGCTGGATGTGTTTAAAGTGCTTCATTTTTCATTTTCACGCATTTCTCTTAAATATGCATATGCGCATCTTTACTTGAGACTTTAATTAGCCGTTAATAACATGCGCAAGCTGCGAAGCTGTGTGAAGAAAACACACATGCTGTCGAAGAACGAAGAGATTCTGTGTATGAATTCATTTAATAACTGTGTTCATAAGGGCGAGACAAACCGATCCAAAACATTATCAGGTGCAGAAAAGTGCATATGTTGGATTTGTTTATTTATTTATTTATGCATTTAAATTTTTTTGCACCTGTGTCAGTGAGTCCAACATTTAATTATGCTAAATATGATTTTTGAGAACATTAAAATTGCAACAGACATTTTCATAATACTGACTTTCACTGACTTTATTTTAAAATGGATTTCGGTTCACAGCCCATTTAATCACTTTTGATGCCTTTAGTGAACGGCATCTTTGCACCATTTATTTGTTCTTCATCTAATTCACAAGACCCAGTGAAGAGCTTAGCAGTCCAAGCTTGATATACAGGTCATATTTGGTTCTTGGTTATTGGAGCTGGAAATAGAGGAGTGCATTTCTAACAAGATACCTGAGGGTAATCTGAGCCCGATGTGAGGTGAGAGAATTAAGAGGAGTTGAGATACACCAGAGAAACTCTGCAGCACCATTGTGGAGAATAATAACCATATGTCACTGTAACCACTATATAGTGCAGCAGCATCTGAAAGCAGAAAGGAAGATATCCACTAAAATCCCACAATGCACCACTAGAGTGAGTAAACCTGGTGGCCAAACTACATGCTTAATGGGTAAAAAATATCCATAATGCACTGAGGATGGCGCACCGAGTGAATGGAGGGACACATCCATGAAAAATATTTTTCTAATATTAACACTTTGATGCATGGTTTCCAAGCAGTTTGTGAGTGTAGAGCATTTGTTTTATCAGGACGGCATTAATACTCATATAACCTCAGACTAAATGAAGTTGAGAGATCACATGTGACTTATGCTAAAGGCTAATACGTAGTGGATTGTTAAAGTGACTCATAACAGCCAGTTGATAGTCAGTAACATAGTGTACAGTATCAAGTCACTTTTTAGCTTTTGTCCAACTGCAGATAATACAAGAGTTCACCTGGGTTGCCAGATTTCAGCAACATGTCCAGCACAACAACACTTAATAAACCACACAAAAGGCCTGAACCTAGGCCAAAAGGTCAGGCATTGAAAATTCTGTTATTTTTCTATTTTTCTCAGCCTTTGCGTAGGCTTGCATTTCTGACTTTTGGACATTATCCACTCCATAATCTTCCTTTCCCTTTCCCAAACTTTATAATATATTTTAAAATAGAAATAGTTATTAAAATCTATGCTGATTATTTGATATAAAACAACTTATCCTTATCCTTCACTGCCCCATGGACTTCTATTAGCACTTGTTGCAGCTCTCATTTGTAACCACTAGGTGCAATAATGATGCTGTGGAGCTAAATGGGGTAGGGAGCACACTGCAGCATGATTCAACAGCATCAGCAATGGAACAACAGCTTATATCTGCAACACTGTTTTTAACTGTTGGTTACACAAACGAGGCAATTGGTATTTCAAGAGAATTTAAAATGCATTGAGTTACGAATGAGGCCAGTTGATATATGTCCATCCGTCCATCCTTTATCTATGTCACTTACCCGGCAGGGGAGCTGGAGCCAATCCCAGCCGACTTCATGCGAGAGGCGGGGCTCACCTGGACAGGTCACCACTCCATCGCTGGACTCAGATGACATATGTATATAATACACTGTATAGAATGGGGATCCGCCTAACATGCGCCTAAGCACGGGCCACCATTTTCCAAATTTACAGACTGTAGTGTCAATTTTATTTTTTCAACTTTTTGCAAGAGATGCCAATGTATCGCACTGATGTTATCCTGAGAATGTTCCGAAAGAAAACTTACTTTCCCTTGCCATTTTAGTCAAAGATTTGTCTGCATGAATATTGGTGTATTCTGATTTCTGGAAATTAGCTGTTTGCTTGTAATTCTAATAGCATATATTTTTCATGCATTATCTGATTTACAGCCACATATTTGCAATTATGACAGCATTACAATTAAAAAAAAAAAAAAAAAAGATGTATTAAACAAAGGTGCTAATTAAGCGTCACAGGCGAACCATCGTGGGCGGCGATGTGCTTTATGTGCTTCTATATTATATAATATCCCAGATTTTCAAACACTGACCACGTCCTGCACTAATGACAGCAGCCATCGTGCCTCCCATGAGCTCGGCCTTCATCATTCTCTCGTTCTCTTTATCTTCCCTCTGTGCCATCTGCATTTCATTAGCGATGACAGCGCACGAGCCGTTAGGTGTCTGTCCTGTCATGAAGTGATGCATTCACTATGTGAAACACCCAAAAGCCTTCAATCGCCCTTTAATTTTACTGAATTTAATTTATTCGACTGCTTAACCCTGCAGATTGTTAAATAATGGTGACAGAGCCGAAAGCAAACGCGGCGATTGCAAGCTCGTTCATTTACAGCGTTTTCATGACAGGTCGGCGTCAGTGATCAGTCGAGGAGAACGTACACACGTCATAAATATTTATAACACAGCATAGTCAATCGATCATGAGCTGAACTGATACTGTAAATATGTACAAGGGATTATATTTAAAACTGGTGTAAATGTAATAAAATGCATCTGGAACGTTATACTGTTAACTGGGTATTTTGTAGTGTTACAACCCGGAACTGAATGGATTTAATTATGGTTTTACGTTTTATGAAAGTACAAAAATTTGCTTATAATACTGATGTGTGTGTACAAAAATCAGCATAAATCAGACATAAATCTTGATTGCATCCCCATTGCTGTAAAGATTGCCTCATTGCTGTTCCTGAAAGAACCCAGAGGTTGTTCGAGAACATAAACACACAGCATCATAAAGACCAAGGAACAATCAAAACAAGTCTAGGACAAGTACCCAGGAAGTCCAGGGAGAGCAGTAGGAATTTCTGTTTGGTGTTTTTCAAAAGGTGCAGTTGGAGACTCAAAACACGCGGAAAAAATGTTCTCTGCTCTGATGAAACCACGGTTAAACTTCTTTTTTTTTTTGCTCTTGGTAAAAAGTGCTACTTTTGGTAGAAACCCAACACTGATCATCACCCTGAGAACACCAACCCCACTGTGAAACATGGTGCTGGCAGCATCGTCTTTTATTGATTATGTATTCTAAATAAGCTGCAAAGAAATAAACAAATGCCAGATAACGTGATTTCTTTCCACAAATATATACTTAAAAAAATAGCAAAATGATCTGCCAGTAAAATAAAATATTAACCTAATCTCAAAGATAATATCTATATAAAATCTACCAATACTGTGTGTGTTTGTGTGTTTCAGTCATTTTTTATCAATGTCAGCATTTCAATTGAAATATTTTTCAACAATGTCATGCTTGAAATTTAAAAATATACACAATCGGTTCAATAGGTAATAATAATAATAATAATAACAATAATAATCTCACACAGATAAATATTAGATCAGTTTGTCTGCATGCATATTTTCATGTACAGATATGAAGAAACAATAACATACATTTTTTTGGAACATCTCCATGTCCATCTAATATCACCAAAGTCAGCTAACTTGCTTAGGCAGTTTGCTAGAAAACTAGCTCACATAAGTCACATTTCAGTCTCAGAGTCTCGATTCACATCCTCATTTTCTCACGGAAGTATATAACATCAAAGCGGGTCAGAATAGAGCGTTACCGTGACAACCGTTCATCCCTCATTGTCCAATCTGGAATATAATTGGTCCAAAGAAGTAATACTTAAAATAGCCACATCTGTATAACCAGAAGCTAAGGCCATGTATTTAAATGTTACGATGTTGAGATGAAGGAGCTTTAATGATCGCACGGCATCAGGTTTATTAGTTACACATACAGCTAATTTACGATGCCTCCGTGCAGGTTGTAGAGAAAAGGTCACCTGCGAGCTGGGAATGTCATTTAGAGGTAAAACACCTGCTAGTTAAAGTTCTCCAAAAAGCAATCAGGAAGTGGTTTAGTCTGAGGCTGGGAGGTCGCGATGCTCATCTGCATAATCGTCTGCTCTGTCTGTCTGCTTCACGTCGAGGAAACGTGACGTTTTCCTGCGAGGTTCACGCTGGATTAGGGCGGAGCGGGACGGCTCGGCTCGGCTCATTAGCTCCATAATGGCGTAGCGCAGGTTGTTTTAGTCCGCTGGAGCATCAGCTACCTGTCTCCGGCTTTCTGAGCGGTAATGAAATTTGCTGATTGGATGCTCTTTAGTTTCCGTCGTGTTCCTTCGCTGCAAGCGTTCATTATTTTTCCTAAATAGTGGCTCAGGGTAAGACGTTCTGATTTTCCACTGAAGGACATCTGTTCGATTTTCCACACTTTTCAACGATGCGATTTCTTTTTTTCTCCCTTTATCTTACAGGACGAGCCTCACACTGAGTCCCGTCTCTGAGAGGAAATGGCCGAGTCTCAATTAATGGATTTTCGGCTGTGCCATTTAGCATCAACTGATCCTTTTTGCATGTAATGTATTTTTAATGAACAAATCTTTCATGCTAAATCCAAAGCTAATTTCATAACTTATCAATCTCGACTAGCGGTTTGCCAGTACACACACATCGGCGTGATCGCTCCTCACAGATGGCCGGGTTCTGCCGAATGAGCAGAGACACTTTTACTAAATCTCCGGCCTTGAATCTGAATCAGGCCTTTATTCTCGCTCATTATTGTGCAAACTGTTGTAGTTCTACACAGAAATATCCAAATAACACTCTACACTATCAGTTTAAAAACTCCTGTTAAGACCAAAAAGTATTGTCCAAGAAAATAAATTACTTTTAGAGTACACAGGCTAACAAAGGAGCTAGCGTACCCAAGTGTAATTGAAGAATGAATTCACATACATTTTATCCATTTATAGACACATTTAAGGATGTAGAACATCCACTAGTCTTTTTTTTTTTTTTTCGATTTTTGCTTTCTCTTGAAGATGTTAACTGAAAAACACATAGATATCCAAAACTGACACTGGAAACTCCTTCCATAAATGTCACAGAAACATCTCCTTACAAGCTGAAACTCTCACCCTCTCGACGATCACGTGTGCTTTTTAATCTGCTGTACACGTCCCTGTGAATGAGCCGTTGCTATAGAAACAATAACGTATCAGAGCGAGTGCGTTAATACAAAGCTGTCAGAGCTGCTGTTAGAGAGAATGAATCGACACCTTCTGACCAATCAGAGAGCAGAACTCGCAGCTATCCAGCTGGTGAGTTGAGTGAAAATGCAGCTGATTTTCTTCAATTGTGATGCACCAAAAAATACAACCGTGTTTGAGCTTGAAGCGAGCGTCCACTTCCTGTTTATTAGATTAACTGTAGGAAGTAGCATGCTGCATTTGGACACTGCTGTCGAGCATTACATTTGACTTTGCGTGTCTCCCGAGGCGTATTTTGTCTGATGGCTTTGTAATTGGTTTATGGGATTAAAATAAGTACTGCTCCAGGCTATTTGAGTTACAGCTTCTTTATTCACTCAAACTGCGACAAATAAACCACACACAGAGCCACAGCGTAATGTTCCTGCGTTATGGAAATGACTTCACATCTGCTCAGTGTGTGTGTGTGTGTGTGTGTGTGTGTGTGTGTGTGTGTTTAATAGTTTAGGTTGGGATGGTGTGTCAATTATCCAAAATATGATATTTAATGAAATGAATGATCTTATTCTACATAAATCCTAATTTCAACGGAACTTTGCAATTTAATTCATTTAATAAAATCGTTTCTCATTAGCCGTTAAATTTGTTATGTCATTACAGTAATGCTAGGATAGGGTTACGGGCCTCCTTTTACAGTGGAAAAAAGGATATTGACAATGAAAGGAAAATGAGGATAAGACACTGTAATATTTCGTTTTCTTTAATCCCACCGCCGAATCCTGCTCTTCTGAGGATAATAAGGCGTCTGTTATACTTTCTCGGAGTATGAAAGCCACTCAAGACTTAGAGAGGGAAAAAATTAAAGAAACAAAAGGAAGAGGAAAGAATAGAATTATAAAAATGACGAAACAAATTCGTTCCAAGTTTATTGTCATATACTTGATAACAATGCAGACATCATTACCAGTAATGAAATTCTTAGCCTCAGAAGCATAATAAATAAAGTCAGCTAGTAGCATAATAAATAAAATAATTAAGATAGTAGCGTAAGTACAAATAAGGCATATAAGTAAATTATATAACAGTGTCAGCAACAGTGCAGTGCATGACTGACATAGTTAAAGTGACTAACAGTAAACACGTGACATGTAAATGTTAATTTCCTTCTAGTGGCCCGTTGTGTGAGGTAAGGGTCCGGGGTAAGGGTGTGTGTGTGTGTGTGTGTGTGTGTGTGTGTGTGTGTGTGTGTGTGCAAGCGTTCGGGTCAGCAGCTCAATAGTCTGATGGATTGTGGGAAGAAGCTGTCTCTGAACTTGTTGGTTCGGATCCGGGCGCTCCTGTACCGGCTGTAGGATGGCAGGAGTGTGACAGGTCTGTGTCTGGGATGACAGGATCCGCTGGGCCTCCTGCACGGGGCTGTCGAGGTCCTGGAGGGCTGCAACTCAGTCCTGGTGATGTGTTGTGCTGATCTGACCATCCTCTCCAGAGCTTGTCCATGGAGGGCGGTGCAGCTGCTGTACCAGGCCGTGACGCAGCCAGTCAGGATACACACGATGTTAAACCTGTAGAAGGTGGTGAGTATCCTGTAGACCATGCCGAACCTACTCAGTCGCCGGGGGAAGGAAAGTCGCTGCCTTGTTGCTTCCACAAGCGCACCTGTGTGGGGTGACCTGCTCAGACCCTCACTTATATTCATCCCCTGGAGTCTGAAGCAGCCGACCCTCTGCGCAGCCGCTCACTTCCCTCCCTGCAGCCTCCTGCAGTCGGCGATCAGCAGGACACTGAGCGAGAGCAGCGTCCCTCAATAAATCAGACACGACTTTATTTGTCTGTTTGTTTGGTTCTTTTTATACACACAAACTTAGGTACAAACATGGAATACAAATCATTCCACAATGACCGCCACATCCACACCACATAAATCAATGCCACATTTCGTGTGTAGATTCTCCTGCAAATGGCTTCCGATTCAATTTATTTTCATTTTCAAGTTTAAATGTAATGCAATAGATATGATGTAGAGTAGGTATGATTGCTAACCCCGCCCCTCAGCTCAACCTAAACCAATCAGAACCTAATGGAGCGGAGGATGATTGTGTGTGTGTGTGTGTGTGTGTGTGTGTAATCCCATGGTCTTGTAACCACAACCAGAAATAATTAATACTAAATGACTTCAGATCCTGAAACAGAGGTCTTTGATCAACTCTAATTTTATCATCATGGTTTAACGAGGCATCATGTGAGGAAATAAAAAAAAAATAAAAATAAATAAATGTTTATAATGAGCATTAGAGTACAGAGTACAAAATAAATTATTTACGTATTACTAATGAGGAATGTTTAGAAGTTTTGATGACCTACTCGAGGAAAGAAAAGACTAAAATCTGGTTATTTACGATTGGAATCCGGTTATTAATGTAACATGTGACTATATGAGTTTAAATGAATCTGTAGGACAAAAAGAAGAAGCGTGAGGACTCGTCCCTCCTGCCGTGTCCCGAGTTATATCCCCCGTGACTGTCAGATCATTATTACATGTTGTAGAGACATACGGGAGCCATGAATACCAATTAGTGCAATCACAGGTTTAAATCAGATGGCCAGGCTCGAGTGCTAAAATAAGTCTCGTCAAATCGTTCATGGTGTCATGACCCAACTGCAGGTTAGATTTATCATTTCCCCAGCGTTCCTCCTGGCCTGCCCTCAAATTTAATCAGCGCGCCAATCACACTGTAATCAGACAAATGACCCCTAATCAAAGGTAAAGGAATTCATTAAGGAGCTTTCGATGAAATATGGCGAAAGAAATCAGGTGCTAAACGACACCGGAACACGCTATGACAATCGCTATGACGATCGCTCTGTCCCGCAAGTTACTCAGCGAATTCCTTCAAAGTCATCAGAAAAGTTTAAGCGCACATTAGTACTGTTGCATTTGTCGTCTGTGACCGTGGCGAGGGAAACATGAAAGTAATTAGTTCCAGCAACACATGCGACTGATAAGGTGTTTAGGAGCCGCCGATAAACTAGCCCCGAACTCCGGACTAAAAATATATGCAAGACGTGCAAACGCTAATGTCTACTAATTTAGATTCCGTACAACCAGACAGTGAACTTCTGACAGATTTTTCAGTTTCAGCTTTTACTTGCATTCCTTTACCTATTGTACACAAATCTTTTCCTCAGCATTGACATTTTCCAATTAGGCTTTAACCTGCCTGTGTGTTAAACGCTTGCCATGCATTAAGTAAACTCATCAGCGAGTCTCGTCACTGCTGTCTCTCCTTTAGACGGCAAACGCTGCTGCTAATTTGAATTGACAGATTTAATTTTCCTCCGCAGTCGACTTCATTTCGATGATGGATTGCTTTGTGGAGCCATAATTGGACTTTTGAAAAGGGATAAAAAAAAAAAAAAAAGGGAATGCTTGAAAAAAGCTATCAGTCTACAAAATAAATAAGTAAATAAATAAATAAAGTCGAGCAGCAGCGTTAATCTGAGATGTAAACAAGAGCTGGTGTGAAAACACAAAAGTCGGAACGGACAGACGGAGATCGGGCCTGCAGCACCGAGGTGATAAAACACTCAGGATGACGTACAATCTGTGGATTAAGTATTATGTGTAAAGATAATAACATGCTCTTCAATACAATTTTAATGCATATAATAGACAAAATGCATGCAATAATAATAATAATAATAATAATAACAACAATACCCCTCCACACCAGCAGGGGGAGCTGTCCTGAATATTTTAGCACAGAAATAAAAACCTCATCCAAGAATCAACTTTCACCACTGAAAACTTAAAGTGCTACAGCATGTGCTACATAGGAAAAGGGGCGGAGCCACCAGCTTCATCATTTCTACATCATTTCTATAGTAACAGCTCATTCACAGGGACTTAGACAGTGTCTGTCTCCAGTGTCAGCGCTGTGTAACAGTCAGAGGTAAAGCTGGAACTGTAAGGGTTCCCACATCTTCAGGACCGAGGAGTTTACACTGCACTGCGCTTTCTCACTAACATGATGAATTGTTGATGAACATTAAATGTAACTGTAAATGTATAGAAAGTATGACGTGTCATTCGTTAATTGTAATCTTTGGAAAATGCTGTTATATAAGAATTATTCAAATAAATTACATCTGGATGTGTTGTTGATGAAAAATAATCGACTTTAGGGTAAAAAGCAGTGTGATGAAGGGGCGGAGTCACAGTGAAGGGCTGATTTGCATATTGTGACAGTATTTGAGTCCTGAGCCGTATCACGCAGCAGAGAATCTTGATGTTTAGGTAAGGTTTAATTAAAATGGATATAAATCAACAGCAATGTTAAAATGTGATTACACTTTATTTAATTTTAAGTCCTAACACAGACTGGGAAGAAGAAAAAAAAAACACTGTTTCCACTCAACACTTTCACATTTTGCTAGTTGACCTTTGACCTTGTACACTCCGGCTGTAGAAACAGCAATGGGGGGAAAAACAACAAGTAGGCAACACAAGGCGAGTTAACCAAGCAGATCAAATGAATATTCCTGAGCATTTACATTTTCAATTATTCCAGCGTCTGCCTTCCACCCACAGGAAAAGGTCAACACTTTGTGAAATGCTAATTGCTCATTTGAAGTTAAATCCAAATAATATTCTAATGATCAGAAGCTATAGAGGATCTAAACGTCGAGTGGATTGTATACGCAGAGGAAACCTTTTCTACACAAACACAGCAGCACCGAGGTGGACATGGTCAACGACATGGCAACATCAGCAAAATAATCAGCACACATGGAATAGCTTTAGGGCATGGAGGGAGGGAGGAAAGAAAGAAAAAGAAAGAAAGAAAGAAAATGATTTGAGGAAAGAAAGAAACAATCAAGGGAAACAAACATGAAAAAGTTGTAAAGAGGCTTTCATAAGAAAGAAATGAACAGGAAAGAAAGAAAGAAAGAAACTGACTGGTGAAGGTCTTTGTTTAATTTCAGTAGAATTGTTGTGGATGCTGAAGCTCAAGTCATGAGCGTGACTTCATCAGAGAGCGAGAGTCTTTAATCACGTGCTCACGTGTTCACTCCGGTTCACTCCACAATGCCATATTTCTGTCACTCGGTGATTATCCGTAATCAGCGCTTCAGTATTTTGAGATCATGTTGACGTTGTGATTTTGTGCAGCTGGGAATGACGTTAATTAAACACACAGCTATTAAAACCATTAAGTCAGTAATTCAAGAAAATGAGCATTCCGAAATCGACGGAAACTTCCGGAGCTTTTCCTCCATGTTGTAGGATATCGGCTTGTTTATTCATCAGTCCGGATTATAATGTCTGTGAATGTTCTTCCACTTTAAAAAAAAATTGCCCTCTTTTTTTATTTTAGCACACCAGCAGAAGGTTTTGGCTCGAGGGAACAGCGACAGAGACGGAAGAGTAAGGATGTAAGGAAGATGTTTCCCTTTGGGAATGCTGCAATACTTCAGTTCCCAAATCCCCAAAAAAGGTAAAAAATAAATAAATAAAAACTCCACATAAGCAAAAGCAGCACGTCTGTGAAAATTTACATTCTGACGAGTCGTTCAGCAGAAAGGCTTCAGGTCTTTATTGGATCTTTGAAGAAACGTGGCGTAAAGTGTGTGGCGTGATCAAAGCGGATGTCGTTTCAGGGCCTTTTCACAATAAATGTTTGTTTAGGTTGAAAAATGTTTCAGTGGTGCCTCGGATCAAAAGTTTAAAAGAGTTTAGAGTTTTAAAGTAAGATGTCATTGACTTATTTTATACATTGACTCACTTGATAAAGGAATAAAACTCTTTATTCAGAGTTACAGTTTAAAAGGTAGGTAAGTATTTACAAGAGGAAAGTTCCCGGTATTCAGAATGGGGTTCCACAGCGGCGTCAGTGGATTTTCAGAGCTGCATGTCGTTCACACCTCAGATGTGTTTTCAGTAGACTTCCACCTTTAAATACAAACACACACCTTAAAATTTAAACCTGAAAAAAACTTGGGATAGAAAATGCGGACTGAAGTTTTTTCCTTTGCTATTAAATGTTGAATGTACTGAATGAATAGTGGTAGTTGTGATGATCACATTCAGCCCTGGTTTAATTGAACGCAGTGGCTTCCACACTTCCACAATTCAGCAACACAGAGAATAGCACTTGATCCAGCACACACTGTTCATCATGCACAACTTCATGAAGTTACATGAATCTAAAATCGAGATCATGAAATCTTAATGTGTCTGTCAAGTGTATGATATGCTGCTTTTAATTCACTATTTTGCTTTGTAGATTTCATAAAATAAAGTCATAATCTGCTTACAGAGAAACTTTATGTTCATATGTACATTCACTCCTTAAGATGCCCAAAAGTTTATGTGGGCTTTAAAGGGACAATATAATTAATGAATTAATTGTGTCATTTTTATGTATAAAATTTTGTCCTCAAATGACTTTCCATAGTTGCTATTTGAGTGTATTTACAGCTAAAATATACATTTCAGTATGATATCTTGGCAGTGGTATATCAGTGGTTAAGCCGTTGGCCTAGTGATCGGAAGGTCATTAGTTCAAATCCCAGCCCTGCCAAGCTGATGGGCCCTTGAGCCTCAACTGCTCAGTTGTATAAATGAGACATATGTAAGTCGCTCTGGATAAGGGCGTCTGCCAAATGACGTAAATGTAAATATTGTAGTTCCATCAAACTGTCAGATGGTGACGCTGGACTTAACGCTGCTCCTGACTCAAGCTGATATCACGCAAGAAGCATGTGCTTAAACTCAAGATCAGAACTGAGCATAACTGAGACATGCCCCTGTTTTAGTTAAACTCCGCCCTCATGTGCAAAACCCTCACGTAACTTCTGAATAGTGCTTAAATGCAGCATTACAGTCCGAATACTGATGTAAACAAGTTTAGAATGAAATCCAACCTGCTCTCTTATGCCATTATATATGGGTGGTGCAGTGGTTAGCACTGTCGCCTCACAGCAAGAAGGTCCTGGGTTCGATCCCCGGGTCACCCAGGGTGCCT
>JAQQZR010000023.1:736345-750362 GCA_030068235.1 Notoglanidium macrostoma | reverse complement strand
CCTCACTCTCTTAGTTAAATACATTTTTCAGTCCTCAATATGTAGCAAGTACACACACACACACACACACACACACACACACCTACGCCATAAAAATACAACTGCAGTGTGATTATATTTTAATAAACATACTTCTTATTCCATAAAGCTTGGTGTTCTCTGTTCAGTTCGGAGTTTCGACACTATTCTGTGCCTTTTAGTATTCCATATCATTAACATAATTATTAATGAAGCTAATTAACACTATTGTTAAATATAACTCTAACCTTAACCTCAGAAACCGTAATGAAACCTTTTGGCTTTATTTTTATTTAAATTTTCTTAATTTATTTTTTAATCAATGGAAAGTCCAGCAAGTTCAAAATGGTCAGATATTCCTATCCTTATGGGGACATTTGGTCCTCACTGAGGTACCTCAAACCCACAAAAACAACAAACAAACACGCAGAAAGAACATTCTATCAGCATGCAGATTGGCAAACACCATGGCACGCTCCACTTTAATCATGCTCTCCCTTTTTTCTTTTTTTTCCCGTTCCTTCTTTTTTTAAAAACCCAAATACCCCTGTGCCAGAGCCCGGTGCGTTCCAGCGCTCTGTGAGCTAATGACCCTTTTTGTGTTTCTCCATGCATAAGCTCGGTCTCTCTGACTTCAGTACACTCCACCTCTTTGTGCTCCTGTACATGTGGGAGTCAAACGTTTCAAGCTTGTAATAATTGGCCTTCTTCATGTATATTTATATATTTATATATACTTATATATTTATATATTCCTGTATTTGAATGCAGAGCAGCGAGCCGCTGACGTGCACTTTGTAGCCTGAGGAATGGCTGCTGTGATTGAGATCAGCTTCTCGGAATAAAAGAGACTCTTTTGTGTGTGTGTGTGTATGTGAGTGTGTGTGTGTGTGTGTGTGTGTCCTTCTCCCTGCCACACTTCACTCAAGCTGGGTGTTAGCGATATCAACACACTGATGATATCTTATTTATAACACAGTGCTGTTGAATTCTCAATTCTGATTGGTTCAGAGTTGTTGATTACTTTTCTTATATAACAGCACACACAGCTATAACGCCTTTCCATCAATAAGGCAAATCACAGGCTTATATAACATTCTAATACGTTATCGTTTCTATAGCAACAGCTCACTGAAGGGAACATGTGCAGCAGACGCTTCACATGAACGGTTCAAAAAAATATATATATCATTGAGACTTTCTGTAAGGAGAAGTTTATTTAACATTCATGGAAGGAGTCTGCAGTGTCATTCGATTTAAAATATCCTAATTGAGCAGGAAGGTGAGTCAGTGTTGATAGACAAAATTTAAAATAAGGAATACTTTATTATACAAGTCATACATCTGTCATACTGTCACACCAAAATATTAACTCAATGTCTTTTGAGAGATAAGTTTGAGAGCATCTAACCTAAATAAGAAAAAACCCCACAATGTCATGACAGATGGCTGTTTGTAACACGTGCAGTGGACAGTTAGCCTTACACATTTAACAGTGCTTGTTCAAGTTCAAGTTAGAGTGAGGTTTAGGTTAGTGTTAGGGTCGGGATCGGGGTCTGGGGTTTTGTTCTGATGGGTAACGTTAGCATAAGGAGCTAGGAGTGTATTATATCAGTGAGTGTCCTTACGAAGATAGAAGTACAAGTGTATGTGTGTGTGCGTGTGTGTGTGTGTCTGTGTTAGTGCTATTTACTACTACAGGTATGTATAACAACAAGGACCCATCGCCAGCCAAAACAGAAGACATGATTGAATGGATCATCTGACAGCAGATAATAAGGATAAGTTTATTTAATATACTTGTGTTAAGTCTGATAGCCTGTGAGTTCACTTTCCTGATATATCTATCTGTCTATATCAGGGTGTCAAACCTACAGCCCTCAGCCTTGGACCAGTGCTGTACCGTTTCTGATCCGATCCATCGATCAGTGTTCTAAATTAAAATCATCTTGTGGTTGTAATTGAATCGAAACATTACAGAAATCCTAGTTTCTTTCACTAGGGGGCGAAATAGAGCAATAAACTCAGAGCGGTAAATTCAGCTACTGACCAAATGTGTTAATGATGTAATTCTTCATTACCAAGTTGTACAAATGTAAATATTTGTATTTTTTTATTGCAATGCACTTCTTTTGCAAGCTATACTGATTTCCCACACACTTTATTATATTAACAGTGATTATTCAGCGTAGCTTCTTGATAAAATCCTGGTTACGTTCGTTTCAGTTCCAGGTTCAAGCACTAGAGAACAAAATGAATACTAAGTCTAAACAGGTTCCGTCTACCATACTAAAAGGTTCTTCAGTTTGTCCTTAATGGCTTTCCTTCAGAAAACATCCCAGGCAGAACATTCTAGAGAACTTTTAAGGATCCTATTTTTTTTTTCTAAGATTGTATGAGTATTCTAGTTGAGTGCCAAAGGTGGAAAAGGAACGAATAAGAACAGTCAGGGATCCTCCGTGTAAGGCAATCCGTGTAATCCTCCATAGAACCACACAACAGAGAGTTTACCTCTAAATGCACACTTAGAAAAGTGACTAGAGGAAAAGGGAACCATTAATGGTTCTACGTAGAACCATACAACAGTGTTTCACAATCTATCTATCCTCTTACAAAACAAGGTTCCATCTAGCATCATAAACGGTTCTTCAATTTAATGGTTCAGAAAAGGTTCCAAGCGGAACATCTTAATGAAACATCCATAGAACCCCTAAGGAACATTTTTTTGTTGTTGTTTTTCAGTTGTCTATAAAGGGCTTGAAAAAAGAGCCGGCTTTGTCCATTCGTTCCTCTTGGGAACCCTTAAAGGTGGGTAGAACCTTTCAACACAGTCTTAAAACATAGAACCTTTAATGATTTAAAGAACCTTTGAGAAACTATTTATTTTCCCATTAGTAAATCAACATTCTTGGAAAATTTAGAACTGTAGAAATGTAGTTCCTGGGTTGTGTACCTGGGGGAACTCTGAAAGGTTCTATGCAGAACTCTGAAAAGACAGAGTTCTAGAGTTCCAGAAAGAGTTTTGGAAGTTAAGAAAAGGCAATTAAGTGATCAATTATTGCAAATATATTTGCTCATTCATATTTGGTATTTTATCATGTACACCCATTGTAAGTAACGAGCTGCAAAAATTTGTACCCCCCCATGGTTTTGAATGGGAAATGAAATATAATGTACCTCAATCTTACCACTTTAAGAACCTTTAATTATCAAATCAACCGCTAAAGAATCCTTTATTCTACTTACTACACCATATTTGCTATTTGATCATGCACACTCATCATAAGATGTCCAGTGCAAACGTTTGTGTACCCATGGTTTTTGGTTTGAAATAAAGAAAAATCTGTATTATTACTTCTATTATATGATTTAATGTCACATGTCTTCTGGTCTCATTGTAATATATTTTTACATTTTTATATCTCAATCTGAACAAAACATTCATACATTTCTGCCCTTGATATATTTGAAAAAAAAAAAAAAAAAAAAAACCCTGCAGCGGGCGGATTATCCTAAAATGAACATGTGTTTTTGAAAATCCTCTTATATTCCTAGATTATCCTGTAACGGTTATTTTTCTCCCTGTCTCATGGTTTATTGTGATAGCTTTCTGAAAGTTCGAAAATAACCAGAGAACAGATTTACAGAGTTCGAGCAATTAGACCCGGCCTCCGCTGCCTTGGCTGCTTTCCCATGATTCTCAATTTCCTCTAATGGCTGGCAACGTGAGATCTGCAGTGATAGAGTGACGAGAGTTCCCGTGGTCACGGACATGATGGAGCTGAGCATTCACACTACAAAACAGATGGCGACTTGGATATTTACTCTGAACCTTAGCGGTGTGTATGCAGGACGAATCACTCATGACGTACTCATGGAATAGTTTTCCTTTACTTTATAAATATACACACGTGGATGTGTTTTATTGCTGTTCTAACAGAAATGTGCTGCGAGTATAAGCAATTTAGGAAACAAGAAAAAAAGAAAAGAAAACTTTGTAGTTAAAAACATCTTGAACACAGACATTGATTGTGATTGTGATATAATTTATATTATAGCGTAGTTGAATTCTCGAATCTGATTGGTTATAAGATGTGTGTTTATTTTTGCATAATGGTGCAGGTCAGACAGTAGCTCCAGCTGTGACATGAACAGCAGGTTTATACATTAATACATTAGTGTTTCTATAGTAACCGCTCATTCACAGAGACTTTTAAGGCAGATGCTCAACATAATATAAGGCTAATAATAAACAAGTAAATAACAAAGTAAAATGGAATTGGGGCTGCAGTTCTACAGATCTGGCAACCATTAAGAGTGTGTAAAGAAAGAAAGAAACAACAAAAAACACTGAGAAAAGAAATAGCATTGAAGGTGCACTGAAGAATCCACACGTAAATATCAACTATCAGGAACATTTTTTTTTTTCTTCCTGTATATGTCTTAAGTGTTTGATGGTTCTAGAGGTAGTCATCAACTCTGTAGAGAATGACTAAAGAGTGTGTCTTGCTTTCAACAGGAAGAAAGTACACGCTTCACGAGAAACCCATCTGGAGGTCATGCTTTGTATTCGAACACACGACCCACACACATTCCCTATAGAACTAGCTATACATTAGGCACGCTTGCATTTGTCAAGAAAGAAGAAAAAGAAAATTGAGGCAGATGAGAAAAAAATAAAGATGTAGAAGTTGGCAATAGCCAAAAAATGTGTTTTTGGGTGAAACACAAATGTAAACGGCCACTAATGGATTCCGAATGTGTCCCCGACAAGGACATAACAGCAAAATACGTCATCAATGCAGGACACGGTGGCTGTTTTGATGACTGTGTCCTAATGCTCGAAAAAAGAAGGCGATCAATCTCAGCAGTTGGAATAGCTCATACATGTATAATAGTTCTTAAAACATTTAGCTAGCTCACGCTAAAAGATCAGACAACAGAACAGGTGTATTAACTGTACACAGGGCCCTTTGACCTTCTAGTGAAGGTGGCGTAGGGTAGGTGACCATACCTCCTCTTTTTCCAGGACATTTCCTCTTTTTTTGAGATCTAAAAAATATGCTAAAATATTTTATGTCCACTAAAATAGGGACAGGATTTCTAAAAATTCTAGGACATTTTTAAAATGTCCAGAATTCAGGGTTTGCTTTCTCCAGTTGCCATTCATTTTGCGGGTGTCCATCTGCCTCATGCCGCCATCCTGCCCCAAGTGTTTTTTTGAAAATGAAAATATAATCACCCTGTGTGTAAGCAGCAACAAAATCTGGACACAAGTGGTCAGCTGGACATCTTGGAGACGCATGATAGACACATAGTGTCTCAGCTGTTCACCTGTGACCCGATCACACGAGACAAGTGTAAACAGGGCCTAGGTTGACAAAAAAGGCCAGAAATACTACGTACATGTACACACACACACACACACACACACACACATACACACATGCCCTGAAAAATGATCCCAAGTCGTGAGACAAACTCAGTCCAAATCAACACACAGCCGTCTTTTATTAAAACTAAAGCAGCCCAAAGCAGGAGCTGTCACAGTGTTTGTTTAATTGGCCAGTCTATAATTTTGTTCTGAGAATTAAAATTCAATGAGTGAGATAACACAGGCACCCACTTAACCTTCAGCCCTTGTTTTGAGCGCTTAATGAATGCCTCGCTTCAGTGTTTATACCGCTAACGGCACAAGAGCGGCATCGAGAGACCCGGGACCTAGATCTCATTTATAAACACACGCTGCTCTCGCATTTATCTTCCCGGCAAATTACAGACTCGCTGTTGGTTAAAGGAACTCATCTGCATTGAGCGCTGAGTGGAAGGCATGTATGGGGTGTGAATAGTGTGTGTGTGTGTGTGTGTGTGTGTGTGTGTGTGTGTACTTTGCTGCCAGATTGAAGCCCAGGAGAAGCAGCACAGCAGCAGAGACTCAGGTCTCACATGCATCCGTAATCCATCTTAAAAGCCAGTCAGATAATCTGGTTAAAGCGGGACGTCCACTATGACATTCAGGAACCAGTTCTACAGTCTGGAGTTACTACTGGTTCTATACTAAACCCACAATGAATTTAAAACTGCTTTGTCTGTGTGTACAAATTAATCCAAATTCTGTCATAATCCAGTTATTTGCAGTTCAGTAATCAACTATTTTATCCCACAGCACTTCTGAGTTCTGGACTCTGATTGGTCAGAAGGTGGTGATTAATTCTCTCTAAGAGTGGCTCTGACAGTAGGGCAGGTTTATATTAATGCGCTCGTTATAATACGTTAGCGTTTCTATAGTAACAGCTTACTCACAGGGACTTTTAAGGCGGACGCTAATAAACAGATTTAAAAAAAAACATGAGAAATCATTGATACGGTGAAGTTTTCTGCAAGGAGACGCTTGTTTAACATTTTGCCCATCACTGCGCTTCTTCATTCTTATACTTCTTACACTTATACCTCTTACACTCTCTCCTTGGAGATCTTTATAATGAGAAATGCAAGTTATTCCATCAGTAACCACTTCCTTTGTGTCCGTTTCCCGACTCTTCGCTTCCACTACACTTCTTTTTCCCTATAAAAAATAAATGATCTAGTATTTTATATTGTGATGAAACTCGTCTATTCTTAGTGGCTTCCGGAACTCTTTCTCCTTCACGCAACACGTTTTGAAATGCAAATGATCACAACGATTCAGTGAGTATGAAGATTAGTTATGTCATTCGATGTGTCATTTTATACATTGGATATCTGGTCACTTCTAGCGATGTGTTTAAGCACGCAATAGCTACTTTCTTGGTAGAAAAACAAAATGTCTGTAAAAAAGCTGTTTGGCAGTCAATTCTGACAAATCGGCCCAAAATATGGTACTGAATGTCAGATACAATAAGAGTTTGTCCTAGTTTGTGAAATATGAACGATTTTCTGGTTCCTTGGATTCAGATAAATGGCAACGGATGAGTATTATGCGAGTTGACACCATAATTGGAACGGGTGTGGAAAAATAGCCCAAGTTGTGTGATAAACTGTCAGGTTTAACGTAAAATTTTGAAAATGGAAAATAAGAATTTATTTAAGACAAACACAACATTCAAGATACAGACTGTAGCTAGCCAGAGAATCAGGGCCTGAGCAGGTTCCTTCCACTGGGGACAGCTCTGGTCCCTGACTGGCCTGGATGGAATTGGGAATTTGAACTCTTAAGGTATGGTTGGCGCTTATTTCACCACCGTCCAGACTTTTGTGGTCAC
This sequence comes from Notoglanidium macrostoma, assembly GCA_030068235.1. Taxonomy (NCBI): domain Eukaryota; kingdom Metazoa; phylum Chordata; class Actinopteri; order Siluriformes; family Auchenoglanididae; genus Notoglanidium; species Notoglanidium macrostoma. Next base: position 743,103 of record JAQQZR010000023.1, on the reverse strand, counting down.
GCTACCAAACATGAGGAGAAAGTACCTGTGCAGAACGCATCATAATTCTCAACAGCGGACCTCATTCGGAGCAAGATGTGGTCTTATTAACTCCTAATTACTTTTCCTTATTTCCCTCGGTGACACACTGGATGAACTTCTGTTCTCCGCTCGGTTCTTGCCAATTTAGCCGTCATTCAATAGGCACGTCAGGACAAAACGTCTCATCTCCTTCCCAATGAAGAGTCCTATTACGGCTCGGGCCTGCTAGCAATTATCCGAAAGGAATTATAAAGGTGTCGTTTTCAATCAAAGCACCGCACACAGCTCTGTAGACGACACCTCTATCACTCCTCCTGCTTCTCCATCGAGTTTCTCGCTCTCACTCTCTCTTTCTCTCTCTCTCTCTCTCTCTCTCTCTCTCCGGGACAGCCACACGTCCTCTTCGCCGTACAGAAGCTACTGATTTCTACGATAGTGCTCCAGTCCACCTGCTGTGTGTTAATGATAAATGTAGCACACGTAGTGGAGAGAGATAAGGAAAAATTGAGAGTGACTCAGTCGGGCAGGTTGTCCGCGAACGTAACAGAGATGTAGTGTACACAGACTCGAGCAGCCCTCAGGAAATAACGGGGAGAGAAATTGGTCATTCCGATTGCCATTACACTTTTTAAAGAAGACGGTCATGGTGGGTGTTCGTGCAGCGTGTTTGCATCCTGTGATAAAAAACGATTGCGCTCTGCACTGAGCACTGATTGAGTTCGACCTTGGGAAGTGTGAGAAAGTTTTACTTCCTTAAAAGCAGCAAGTAATACATGGCGAGGAAAAAATAATGAAATAGGAAGATATGCGCAGCACTCAGCAACAGGCTACAGTTATATAAGAGTGAGGAATAAAACTCTTGTGGACACGCGGTTATAGGAAAGCACCAATGTAGCGCGATGAGGCGACGTTACTGTTCCCACCCTGAAGTTCCACCTCTATGACAACATGTCTCTAAGTGTTTTATTCATTTATGTTTACATCTAATGTTACATTTAAAGTTCCAGCTTTACCTCTGACTGTTACAAAGTGCTGACACTGGAGACTCCTTCCGTAAACGTTACAATTTAAACAGAAAACAGAAAACCTCACCATATGGATGATTTATTAATCGGTCTCTTATTAGTGGACCGTCTGCGGTACGCGTCCCTGTGAATGAACTGTTACTATAGAGACAATAACATATTAGAAGGAAACTCTGCTGTCGGAGCTGCGGTTAACACCTGACCAATCACAGTGCGGAATTCAGAAATCAACAGTGCTGTTGTGTAACAATACACTGACTTTACTATTGATGTCAGTGATGAACTGATTGCACTGTTAACAAACAAATAAATCATTATTTGATCAGTTTTGATAACTGATAATTGCATCTAAATAAAAATAAATAAATAAAAAATAAATAGGTAAAACACCTAAATGTTTATATCTTTAACTTTCTTTAACTTTGGTGCACTGTAATATATATATATATATATGTTCTGGGTTTTTTGTTTGTTTGTTTGTTTGTTTTTTGTGATGTTCACAAAGCTACGTCATTCCATTACTTATATAAACAATAAACTTGATCGATCGCTAACACTGACTTGTTGTCCAGCTTGCAAACTAGACAATGCTAGCTAACAACTTGAGCTTTCTATCTAGGTCATGTCATCTATCAAATGTGTTGTGTCTGGGTTTCGTCCACTCTTTTTTTTTAACTGATTATTTCGTTCAGAAATGTTTAAATGGTGAATTTGCATGTTTGCTGAAAAATATACGTAAAACTCTGAGATTTTTAAAAAGTCAGCCTCCAGTTGTTGAGTTGTGAACGCAAACCTCATGATATTCTTTCACAGTCGGAGCAGTGATGAAGAATTTGCTAACATAAGAAAAAAATGTACCTATGTTTAGCACAGTGTCCTATTTTATTTTCCCCAGACCACTATGTTAGAGAGATGAGACAGATATCTGAACATCTTCTACTAACTTACTGCAAAAATATCCCAGTGTGCTTTTTGTCCAAACCCTTCACCTCCTGCCTGTGGTGGGCTTTTTAAGGACGTGTCAGATCGACAGTCGTGTTTCTCTGGACACTAAGTGGCTTCCTCTGTGCTAACCTCATGAACACTCTGTGCAAAAGATTCCTGCAGATTTGAAGATTTCACAGCATGTCATTGTGCTGGTCTCTGTAGGAAAAACAATAGGGCAGTTCTATTAAATCTGGAGAATAAAGGCTGTAGGTTTCTGTATGCGTCTTACGGTATACTTGAGATGTTGGTACATTCCAACTGAAACACTACAAGAGGGGAAAAAAAGACAAGAATAAAAGAAACGTCAGTGTTAAATGGCAGAGTGAGAATCACACTGAACACTCTCTCGCCTGTCTTATGATGGTCTCAGCTTCTCAAAAATAGAACGATATTTATATATGTGATGCCTTCATGAGGTGTTCACCTGGAGTGCTTTTCAGTTAACAGGTGTGTGCCTTGTTAAAAGTTAATTAGTGGAATTTCTTGCCTTCTTAATGTGTTTGAGACCATCAAACAGTAACTCGTATGTAAAAAATACAGTAAATAGCCCTATATGACAGCTGTAGTAATCCATATAATGTTAAGAACCGCTAAACTAAGTAAAGAGAAACGACAGAACATCATTCATTTAAGACATGAAGGTCAGTCAATTGGGAAAATTTCAAGAACTTCGAATGTATGTTCAAGTGCAGTTACAAAAGCTGGGATGAAACTGGCTCTCATGAGGACCGTCCCAGGAAACGAACACCAAGACTTACCTCTGCCGCAGAGGAGACTTTCATTAGAGTTACGAGATTCAGAAATCACCCATTAACAGCAGCTCAGATTAGAGCCTACATGAATGCTTCACTGAAGCAGCAGTAGCAGCACTTCTCAACATCACCTGTTGAGAGGAGACTGCATGAATCAGGTCTTTACTGTCAAACTGCTGCAAAGAAACCGCTGTTTAGGGAGGCCAATAAGAAGAAGGGAATTGCTTTGATTAAGAAACACAATGGATTAACATTAGCGCAGTGAATGGACATTACACCAGTGAAAATCTGTACTTTGGTCTGATGAGTCCAAATTTGAGATTTTTTGTTCCAACGTCTTTGTGAGACGCGGAAAAGGAGAACGGATGGTATCTGCATGTGTGGTTCCCACCATGAAGCATGGAGGAGGAGGTGTGATGGTGTTGGGGTGCTACCACAGCATTATGCAGTGACATGCCCTCCCATCTGGATTGTGATTAGTGGGACCATCATTTGTTTTTCAACAGGACAATGACCTACAACACACCTTCAGGCTGTGTAAGGGCTATTTAACCAAGAAGGAGAGTGAAGGAGTGCTGCATCAGATGACCTTCACTATCACCTGGGATGAGTTGGGCCACAAAGTGAAAGAAAAACAGCCAACATGTGCTTATATGGAACTCCTTCAAGTCTGTTGGAAAAGCATGAATGCCAATAGTGTTCAAAGCTCTCATCATAGTAAAAGGTAGCTAATATAAAAAAATTGAAAAATATAAAGCATTTTGCTTTGATTGCACTGTTTTGCTTCCTACATAATTCCATGTGTTATTTCATACTTTTGTAGTTTAGCTCATAGTTTAATTTCAGTTTAATTCAATTTTCTTTGCATAGCACTTTTAACGATGGGCATTGTCACAAAGCAGCTTTACAGTTTTAAATTCCAGTTATAAACTTATGAAACTATACATTTATCTATATATACCTAAGCCTTGTGGATATCTGTGAGATGACAAGAGGAAGAAACCTTGAGAGGAACCAGACTCAAAAAGGAACCCATTCTCTTTGGAGGGATAGTGTGAATATAAATAACTCACTTCTGTACTATCAAAATGCACAATTGTGTAAAAAAATTCACTACAGTTTTAACATGAAATCTATTTTGTTGACGTTTCAACTGATTCACTGATGGAGATTTGAGTGCAAGACTGTTCATGGTAATTTACATTTAAGATTCTAACTGTACTGTATGTTGAGGCAGTTCATATGGTGCCATCCTCAACAGGAGTGAGCGGTTTTCATGTGATGACTCCAACCAGGAGTAGGACATCAGGATGGATCAGGCAGGTCCGGAAAGCAGAAGGGGTCAGGATCACTACTATCTCAAGTAGCATGAGCAGCTCGACAGAGAGACAGACAAAAAGAGAGAGAGAAGAGAAAAGCAGATTATTAGGTATGCTTATTGTCACCTAACAGTTAAGGAACTGTGTGTCATGTGCTGAGTGGAAGCAGGAACTCCGGTAAGGCTAGCTATGACAGCATAACTAAAAGCGAGAGCCAGAAGGTAACACAGACATGAGGCCCCCTGGGACATAAAGCGGCCAGCCACTCCACCGTCAACACACCTGAGTAAATGTGTGAGAGTGGGGCAACTCTCCAAACAAACATCCGAACATCCCAGTTTACCAAAACACTTTCTGCACTCTCGCCGCTGAATTCTGTACTAACTGGATCTTGTTTGTGCTCCTACTGGAACATCCAGACAGTAAGGCATTACAGTAATCTAACCTAGAGGGAACAAAACCATGAACTAGTTTGTCTGCGTCATGCAGTGACATCATATTTCTTATCTTAGCAATGTTTCTGAGATGAAAGAAGGCTGTCCTAGTGATATTATCTACATGAGCTTCAAATGACAGATTGGAGTCAGTAATCACACCAAGGTCTTTTATTTTGGCACATGGTGAAACAGAAAGGCCATCCAGAGTTACTATGTAGTTGGAAAATATTCTTCTAGTTGCATGCAGCCCTAGTACTAGTATTGGTTTATCTTCTTTATCTTATGGGTCCGGTTTATCAGAATTAAGTAGAAGGATGTTAGTAAGCATCCATCCGTTCCCTTAACTCCCACAACATTTCTAATCTATCAAGGAGAATATTATGATCAACAGTGTCAAAATCTGCATTAAGGTCAAGTAGCACAAGCAGTGAGACACAACCCTGATCAGAGGCCAGTAGTAGGGCATTTATCACTTTAACCAGCGCTGTCTCTGTGCATGATGAGGTTTAAATCCTGACTGATACATTTCATGAATGTTCTTCCTACATAGGTATGAGGGTAATTACATGCCTTCAGCATCATTCTACAATATAGAAAATAATAAAAAATAAAGAAAAAAAAACATCGAATTGTGTTTTGACCAAACTGTTGACTGGTACTGTATAGCTCTGGAAAAAATTAACCCACTTGATTTTTTTCTTAAATCTCTATGCATGTATTTTATTTCAGTGGTGGAATTCCAACACAAGCACATATCATTTCACCTAATGAGGTATTTATTAGGTGATACCCGAACCAAATCTTATTTAATGAGGAAAAGTACAAAAAGATGGATTGGTAATCTGGTGACCTGGGAGTGCTTCCGCAAGGCTGGAATGGGGCAGATTTTTGTTTGTGAAGGACGCATGAATCAAGCCATGTACAAGGTTATCCTGGAAGACAACTTGCTTCCTTCCCTGACAAAGTTCCTGAACACTGAGGATTGGGTTTTCCAGCAGGACAGTGCTCCATGCCACACAGCCAGGTCAATCAAGGTGTGGATGGAGGACCACAAGATCAAGACCCTGTCATGGCCAGCCCAATCTCCAGACCTGGACCCAACTGAAAACATCTGAGATGTGATCAAGAGAAAGATGGATGGTAACAAGCCATCAAACAAAGCTGAGCTGATTAAATTTTTGCACCAGGAGTGGCATAAAGTCACCCAGGAGCAATGTGAAAGAGTGGTGGAGAGCAAGCCAAGGCACATGGAAGCTGTCAGGGTTCTTCCACCAAATATTGATATCTGAACTCTTCCTAATTCATTAGTTCATTAGTAATGCATTAATATTGTGTCGTTTAAAATGCATTATATATATAATATAATATAATTTTAAGTGAATATTGTGTGTTTTTTTCCTGACCTTTACCCTGCCATGACATTGCCACTGAGCACACAGGCCAGTAAATGAGCGCCGGGAGCGTCTTTGATCTGCCGCTGATATCTGCTGAAATGTTCGTCCCACAACAAAGGCGAGTGTGAGGAGATTCAGGTAAAGCCTGGCCTTTTGATCTTCAGACCCACACCGCACTCCTCGTGCTCCAGATTGACGCGGGTCATTAAAAATCCCTTGATGGAGGACAGATAAGAGAACAAGGTTACACAAGAGGACGGCGCTGTCAGAAACGTGCAGGGGGATTTTTTTTTTTAAAGACCCTTGAGCTGCTTCATCCATCTCAGCATGAGATGTTTCTCAAAAACAATGTCCACCTGTGACACAGGGCTCTCTGATGTCCGACATCTATAAAGGTCAGGAGCGAATTCAACTTCCTGCAACATCCAGGCAATCATTCCTCAGTCTTCACGCTCATATTTAACACTGATCAACTGCAGTGATCTAAAAAAATGCTTCTGATTAAAAGCCTCCGCAGTTAAGGAATGGTACGCCCCGATTGTACGGGTGCTCAGAAACGTGAGCTTGGATTTTCTGACACAACTATGACAAATTTTTACTATTTAGTGTTTAATAATTTATAAAAATTAGTTAGTTGAGGTTTTACATCTCGTCCACCCTTTAATATTTACTCTTACTAGACTGACTTAAATGTCCCATGCCCCCAAAACACACTGACAATATAGTGTATACTGTAAGTATGAGTAATAAACACTGTGTGTGTGTGTGTGTGTGTGTGTGTGTGTGTGTGTGTGTGTGTGTGTGTGTGTGTGTGTGTGTGTGT
>JAQQZR010000023.1:648072-658289 GCA_030068235.1 Notoglanidium macrostoma | reverse complement strand
ACACACACACACACACACACACACACACACACACACACACACACACACACACACACACACTCTTTCTCTCTCTCCATTCTTGGTTCTTAGTCACATCACATTTGAGGACATTTATTGGAAACACATATATGTTTTTTATATTTGTTTATTTATTAAATGCACTTTAAGTGATTTCTGTAATTTATTACGTTATTACATCATCATGTTATTAAAACAACTCTTTCAGCTCAAACAGATGAGTTTGGTGATCTCTTATGTTCCTAATGCCACTTTTGTGTGCAGTTCATCATTTCATTCTCTGATTCCAGAAAGTTCTTCAGTTTAGAACAGAAAACAGAACAGCAGCTTAAACGTCCTCCGAGTCCTGCGCAACGCATCGTAACGTAGTCGCGTTTAACGTCATTCTGGCCTTCCTCCGTTCACTGCCGCCACTGAAACACTGATGACCTGCAGCTAAAATCCTCGAACTTGCTAAAGTAGCTCATGATACATTCTGCTGTTTGCCGACACTAAGGCAGAACGTCCCAATTTAAATGGCTAGCTTTCCATGAGGAACAAGTGATTACTTTCTAGGAGAACAAAGCAACAAAAATAAATAAATATATAAATAAATAAATAAATAAATAGGGTTAGGTAAATTGATAGCAACAATTGCCTATATTATTTATTTATTTGTTTGTTTGTTTGTTTGTTTCTATTCCTATTTTCAGCTTTTATAATTATGATTTTAATGACAATTAATTTTCCTTTCTTTTAAGTAGCAATTTAAGGGTTATAACAGGGTTATAAAGGTTTTATAACTTATAAAAAATTTTTTGTTTATTTTAAATTTTATAAAATGTTCCTTTTTTACACTTATGTTGAAGTGTCTAAGTATCTACGATTAAGTGTTTATTACTTTAGTTGTTACCGTGCAGCCCTGGATTATTATTTTGGACCCAGGTGTTGTTTTGTTTTGTGTTTTGTTTTGTTTTGTTTCATTTCGTTTCATTTGAGAGTGATAAAATCCCCATAAAAACTAAAATTTTAAAGAAAAGAAAAAAGCAGTTATTATAGATATAAAGATGTCTTTTATTGTTTTATTCGTTAGCCCTGGTTTATTCATTTGTTTCCTTTTTTAACACTTAATTCAGTTTTAATTCATTTTAATGTATTTTTGCTTACTGAGGTTTGGCCGTGAGAAAATATCTTTCTTTCCTTCTTTTTAAAATCTCTGGATGTCTTAATAAAGCAGATCTGTATTATTTGACTTATCCTGTCGCCCTGGTTTGCTTATTTTTATTTTATTTCTTACATTTAATTGTTATTTTTGTGAGTGTCAAGTGTGTTCTATATATGATTTTTTTTTTTCTTTCTTATAAAGTGTTATAGTTGCCTGGGTGTCTTAATTAAGCAGGTATTTCAGTGCTCTGTAATGGAGACGTCTCCTCTGGAACTTTCCACTTTGCTCCACTTCTGTGACTGAGGCATCTCGGAGAGTCTCGTATGGTGAACAGCAGGTAGAGGCGTGTGACAGCAGGAACGCCACATATGTAGGCCAACCTGGTGGGGTGTAAAAGAATTATTTCGGGACTCACAGAGGACCGACGGTGTGAAAACAATTAAGATTTTTTTTAGTGCCTTTAATTAACATTTTATTTAATGGCTTTGTCTCTCAGGTCTTAATCGCTAGAGGTACAGCTAATTAAAACATATAGCCTTCAAAATCTTAATAAGTACGGTGTACAGGGCGCTCGGGACGGAGCTGAGGTGGGGAACATGATCGTGCTGAAGCAGGAGGATGGTGATGGATATGATGAAGGTTAGGATGATGAGGGATTTAGAGCTGATTCTGTTAGACATGGAGCGGTGCATGAGGATGGAGAGAGAGAGAGAGAGAGAGAGATTAGAATTCTCCAGGCCACTGATAATCAGGGATCAGGGATGTGATCTATAGTAGCCAATCAGATGCAAAATCTCCCTTCTCATCTAATTATGCCAATTTATTAACCCAATTTCACTACGGGTATTTTAAATTTCCCCCCTTTATTAATTAGGTCAATTAAAATAAGTGCTTAACGGTAAAGCAATTTAAAACTGGACACAAAAAGTGGGCTTAGAAGCGCTTCAAGGGCAGAGAGAAATCCGTTCCATCGTCCTCAAGCATTATTTCAGTTAAATTTCTGATATACTTTTATAAACCTGAGGCTTTTTTGGGTTATGGAAATTAATAAAATGATAAAATCTTTCTGTATCTGCCCAAAAGGACTAAGATTACATACAGTACATAAAAATATATCTATTTCTTTTTCTATTCATTTTATTTTTTTTTAAATAGAACGCTAGAATAATAGCTGCCACAAGACTATTACACATTTATTCATTCTAATATAATTAATATATTAAATGCTATATGTACACATTATTCCTCTTTAATTAACTCCATATTTTAATGATTATTTTACTTAAAAATCACCATATGCTGCAGTAATTTCTACATCATTAAAAAGCTGAACATTTAACCTTTTATATCTTCATTTCATTCCAACGTCATTTTAAAAATTAGTCCACAGTGTGAGCAGTTCCTCTGATCCTCACGCCCACACACACTACGAGCGTTTAAAAAAGAAAAAAGAAAAAAGAAAACGCTAAATGATTGCAGCCGTTTTTAAGAGTTTTTCTAATTCCCATCACGGTCGACACGCTGGAAATGTTTCCTGAAGTGGTTTAACTTCAGAGCTTCATGAAAAATAAATCTAAAATAGATTTATTCCACTTTCATCGTTTCGTCATTTTAAAATGTGAATTATCACCTTACATTCTTTCACACAGTTAGATCAGGGAATATGAGTTAAACGTGCACTTTTTACTCACTTAAACCTTTAAAATAAACGAATATGTTGGTGTATATTAGGAAATTAAAGTAAAAAAAAAAAGCAATGAAATATCTGGGCCTTACATAGATTATGGCTCAATTCATATTATTGACAATTATGCAATTATCCTATAATGTTATGTATTTATTAATTTTTCATGATTTTTTTTTGTTTATTATTTATAGCTGCACTACTATATAATATACAGTATAAATAATATGTATAGTTGTGTTCAGAAGTTTACATACAGTCCTCATGGATATAAGTGTCAATATCGGCAATATCGGGCTTTCGGTGATTTCTGTGAGATGTTCTTTTTCTGGGAAGAATGATTGTACAGCACACATCACTAATAGGAAAAAAAAAACAAGAATTTGGTGCACAGGTTTTAATTTATTTTGGGTTTTCTGAAATCAACACAGAGTCAAAATTATGCATACAACCACTTATTGTCACTTCCTGTCAGTGATGATGATTGACTACAGCTGGGAGCTTCTCTGTGCACAACATAAACAGGGTTTGTTTGACGGCACTCATTGGATTGGAACACACAGTACAATGGGAAAGTCCAAGGAGCTCAGTGCAAATCTGAGAAAGAGGATCATAGATTTACACCACTCAGGAATGCAGATTCCAAGATCATCAGTTCAAACAATTGTACATAAATACAATTTAACTGGAGGTGTAGCAACTTTATCAACCACTTTGCTAGAAGAAGACCCAAAATGTCCCCCTCAGCTGACAGGAAACTGGTTCAGACGGTCAGGAACAACTCAGGAACCATCAAAGCACAGGCCTGCCATGAACTGGAAGCTGCTGGAACACCGTCTATAGTCAGGAGAGTTTTACATCACCATGGACTGAGAGGCTGCCGTCCAAGAAAGAAGCTCCTGCTCCAAAATCCACACCTTCAAGCTCGAATAAAGTTCGCAGCTGAGAACACGGACAAAGAAAAAGCCTTCTGGAGGAACGTTTTATGTTCAGATGAGACAAAGATTGAGCTGTTTGTCCACAATGAGCAGAGGAACAGAGGAACCCTGTAGCAGCTGTTCAGCATGGTGGTGGTAGCATCTCGCTCTGGGGCCGTTTTACTGCCAGTGGAACTGCTGCACTGCACAAAGTGGATGGAATAATGAAGAACCTCAGAACTCTTGACTCATCAATCCAATTTGTACTGTGTTTGATTCTTTTCTTTATAGCATGATGTAGATTACTACTGTGTCAAATATATGTTAAAATAACAGAAATGAATGATAACAAATAAATAACCATAACACATATGTGACACAGTGTTGGAAAATGCCGTATATACTAAAAACTGCACATTGATATGTAGGGTCATATTAAATATTTGGGCCATAAATTATGTGCATATTTTATTGAATTAATTCTTTTTCTTCACATCTCTATACCGCATACACTCTGTGTGTTAATGACTAACAGCTGAATCTGAGACACGTGTTACAGTGAGCTTTAAAATTCTTAAAATTCGAGCTCTCTGGAGACTCTGGACTTCTGGAGCCTAAAATTGGACACGCAGCAGGAGAAGTGCCCGATACGGGTCTAGGTTCAGCGTTTTTTTTATCTCCATCTCACACTTGCGACAGTGTCGAATATTCGGTATGAATCTGGAAGGAGAAATGTCTGATCTAGGCTGGAGATTTATCCCCTCCTCCACGGCTGAGGGACAGAAAAGCAATACGGCCCTGAAGCTTCGCAAGGTTTCTGCTGTGAATTATGGACGCTAAGCTACTGCTGCTCTGCTCTGACATGCCATAAATCACATGCCGAGCTGAACTTTCCTATTCTTTATTTATTTATTTATTTTCCAACTCCTCACTTTTTTTTGTCCTCTAGCGTCTGGCAAAAAAATACAGAACTATAGCCGTGAAGAAAAAAAGAAGTGCGGAGAGGGGGGTGTTTTTATCCGTCTGGGTGTTTGAACTTGAATGATGTGTGTCATTTATCCTGGATGACGGATGTTCAGCCGCGTCCAATATTTAATAAATGACTCAAATCAAATCTGTAAGGTGACAAGGCAGCAGTTTCAAATTTCTTCAAAGCGCTCCTGAAATCAAAACTGGCCTTTCAGATATTTTTGTACCCGTCTGTACAAAGAGAATATAAACATTAGTTTTGGAGATACTCTCATGTGAAATTTACACTTTGTCTCGTCCAGAAAAAGTTTTTTTTTCTTTTGTACTAGTCTTAATCAAATGACACGCTCTCTGGAATGTTTATGCCCCGCCCACAGGGCGTGTCTTGCTCTTGAGTAGCAGTTCATTAACAGGAATCATGTTTCTTTGCTGTGTTGCTAACTGTGTTTTCTCACACACAGTGTCTCTCGTTCCCTTTCCCACCACCTCTTAGTGCTTGGAGTTTATTTGTCTGTGTGAGTTTGTGATAGGTTTAGACGAATACTAAATACTACGAGGATAAAGACAACGTGCCTGTCAATAACGTACGATTTTGATGAAGTAATGACATGATACATAAATACATTCTGTTACTTGATGCTTTCAAGTACACATGCTACAACACAAGAAAAAGAAGTATGCTGTTACTGTTCAAGAAACGCACGTTTCTTTATTAATGACGATAAACAGTGATAAAGATACTAAAGAGAACAGTGGGCACGAGGCCGCAGGTAATCACAGGTGTGATCTCGGATAGTCACAGGTATGACATGTAATTGCAATAAAGATAATTTTTACATTTTTTAATTTTTTGTTATTTTTTTTATTTTAAATAAGTAATTGTGGGTAATCCTATACAATCACATGTAAGCGCATGCAATCTTGGTGTAATCGCATGTAATCATGAAATCTCTAATCACAGCAGAGCTGATATACATACAGTACAGCAGCATGATGGCGTGTGTGATATTGCTCTTATACAAACTTTCTCTTCATAAGAAGCTAATTAAGTTTCTTGATATTTCAGAAACAATATATCTGCATATTTTTAATAGGACAGGATAGGGATAGGGCATTGCATGTTGCCATGGAAACACACGGACTGACTGACAGCCTGTAGTAAGTGTCCAATCAGGACTGGAACTTTGGACATTGCAGTTTTGTAAATTACTATAAAAATATGTAAAATGTCTTATGAAAATGTTATGGATGTGTTTATAGATGCATTTCAGCATCATGTGACTTCAGTAGAAATAAAACACTTCATGGCAAGCTCTTATAGGAAACACAGGAAGCTGAGTTAATGTTACCATCCCAAAATGTTTTATCCCTCTTATTCCACAAACACATCGTACGTTTATCTGTTCATACTTTTTTTTAATGTTTGTCAAACAAGTTCGTTCCTGTTCTTACTCACGTTATAGCAGCTATAAACAGTCTTCCCTTCACCAGCCTCTCGTTATTTCTATTAATCAAACACAATTCTCCTTACAGGAATCTTTACCATATCAACAATCACACACATCCCTTTATCTGTTTATTATTAGTGAAGCACCCTCTGGACGAGTCCCTGGGAAGAATCTGTTACTATAGATACGATAACGTATTAGAATAAGTACAAATATCTTAAAAAATATATCAGAAAAATCTGACCAATCAGAATCCAGCAGTGTCGGATAAAATATTTTATGACATAATACTTAGTTAAATGTCTGTTATTGTTGTTGCTGTTGTTTTAATGACAGCATTGAAAATGCTAAAACACTTAGTCCAGGAAAAGGAAAAGAGGAAGGACAGAAAGACGAGAGGAATCGATGCGGGAAAGTGACAGCGTTATTTAAAGAGCTGGTCCGCAGTGTTAATGCACTATTAGCACTCTCCGGTTTCAGCCGGTGGTTTGCTGGAGCCATTTGGGCTTCGGTCGGATTTCATGTAGCTGTCATGTCGCTTCTACACAATTTACTCAGCACAATTTACTCAGCGGTGGAGGGATGGGGAGGTGGAGAGGAGGTGGAGTGGTGGAGGAGAGATAAACGATGGGAACGTGTGGTCAGTGCACATGTACCGAGATATCAGTCACACACCGAGCTTCACGACACGCACACTGATTAAACACGGAGGATAAACACACATCGAGCCTCTCACAGGGAACGTCAAGGGTTTATATTCATCCTTTCATCAGGAAGTGTTTATAACATCTCATTGGGTCATTTCCTGTCTCTTAATGTCTTAACATGCTAATCCTTATTTACATATCATTTACATTAAAGTTACATTTAAGTAGAAAAAATGTGCTTTACGGACACTTTGTAAAGATTGAAATCAGGTTACTATTTGTCCCCGCCTCCTATCTGCACAAAGCCCCGCCTCCCAAATTAATCAACATTAGTCTGGTAGCTATATGGTAGCTATGTGGCTAAATGTCCATCCTACCATTGGCCATGTACATGAAGCCCCACCTCCTTAATTAATCTATGCTAATCTATTAGCTATGTAGCTAAACTCCCATCATTCCATTGCACAGTTATGACTGTAACTCTGAACAAGTAAAATACTACGACAAATATTTAAAGTTATATTGAAATATTTAATATTTATATTTAATTTTTTATATTTATTAGTATAAACCTTTAACAGGTTAGATTTTATTCTGATATAATAAACCATAAAGGTATTGAAATATTTAATATTTATATTAAATTAAATGTTTACATATTTCTTATTCATTAATGTGTATTTTAACAGGCTACTTTTTATTTTGGTACGATAAAAAATAATACCTGTTTGAATATATAATATTTATAATAAATATTTTGATATTAATATGTATTCATATGTAATTGTTAATGTGAACCTGGCCTTAATAATAATGATAATAATAATAATAATAATAATAATAATAATAATAATAATAATACTTTCATGCTATTTATTTATAATCATTTGTATTATTTTTTAAAAATTTAATATTATTTATACTATTTATTTTAAACAGTTTAGCAGTGCTACACAGTTATTAAATCTCACTAATAAAAGTAATGCTAGGTTATAATTTGTATCTAGCTAGTTCCTAGCTTAGCCTGCAGTAATACTACTGCGCTGTCTAGAATCTTGGTTCAATTTCGCCAAGTTTCTTTGTGGGATTATTTTTACGTCGTTTTAAACATGCCAAAAGCTTTTTTTAAAAAGTTTGTAGAAAGTGTAATTTGTGCATTGTTTCACCGAAGCCTCCGAGTCTGAGTGCTGGATGTTGAATTTTTCATTCGGTTTGTATCTTTATCCCCTCTCAGACTGAGGAGCGTCCTCGAGCCCATGCTTTAATGTCTGCAGCACCAGTGTTAAGCAGGAATGATCGATTCAGCGTTCCTGGGGAAGAATCTGACACTTTCTTATGGATCCCTGAGATAAGAGACAGACCTGCTGCCCGGCTTTTTCTCTCCTCCGTCCTTCACAAGGTCGAGGTCAAAAGAGTCGCTCGGGCCGAGAGAGAGAGAACCGGGGCTGCAGAAGGGACTCGAGGGATTCAGAGAGTAGGATACTCATATGATCGGATCA
Organism: Notoglanidium macrostoma; assembly: GCA_030068235.1. Classification (NCBI taxonomy): domain Eukaryota; kingdom Metazoa; phylum Chordata; class Actinopteri; order Siluriformes; family Auchenoglanididae; genus Notoglanidium; species Notoglanidium macrostoma. Next base: position 649,963 of record JAQQZR010000023.1, on the reverse strand, counting down.
GGAAAAAAGGTGGTCAAGGGAAGTGTCAAGGTACTGCATAAAATACTGAATAAAATCAGCTGGCAAAGCTTCCTTACATATAAACTAGCATTAACAGTATGTGCACGACCAAATGCAGCACTTCAGGAAACACTGACAGATTTACTTAGAAAAATTGTCATTAGCATCGACTACCATGAAATAGTGACCGAATGCAGCACTTCAGGAAACAGTAATGCAGATTTAATTAGAAAAAGCAGTAGCAGGTAGCAAACAATGACTAGCATCATATAGTATCAGCTGCAGCTGCACCAGTGGACAGGAAAATATGGTGCTAGCAAATCGCGACTAGCGCGACATAGCAGCTAACATCAAATAGCAACTAGCATAGAAACTGTAATGAGGATTTAATTAGGAAAAGGTTGCAAAAGTTAGCAAAAAAGGACTAGCATCAAATCATAACTAGCAGTTGTGCTTCAAGAAACAATGGGGCAGATTTAAATAGAAAAATATATCAATCAATTAGAAAATAATAACTAGCATCAAATATCGACTAGCATCTGCTGCACGCACATGAGCAAGCATGTTTCTGATGCTGGAATTAAACAGTTAATAATATACAGTGTTCAGGCTTAAGTATTCAGTTGTCATGAAAGGATTATGTAGGTGTTATGTAACGTAATGAACACCACATTTAATCCTTTAAAGGTCTGAATAAATGTTTGGGAGAGAATTTGATCCTGAAAAATCATTAAGCTTTTTAGCTTGTATGTTAGGCAAAGAGCTACAAGATGTTCAAGAAATGATTTTATCTGTTTATTTTATCATTTTACTTTTTTTTTTTAAACTCACATACTTTACTTGCTTACTTTATTTAATCATTTTGATGTATTTTATAAAAAAAAAAATAATAAACACATGATTTAACAGATTTGAAATATTTTTCGCTATTTTGTGTGTTTATGTAATTCAGACATGTGTGTGTTTATGGTTTATTGCACTTTATTCATTTCATTTAACACACACACACACACACACACACACACACACACACACACACACACACACATATATATATTTATATATATAATCATTTGTATTTATGAAATGGTAAAGGTGTTGAAAATGTATTTTATATCAATTAAATTTTTTTTTTATCTATATAGGCTGTTTGCAAAGGTTCGTAAAAATGACTGAACAGATAAATGTATTATTTCATAAAAATAATAGTAATCGTGTGGTCTGTAATTACTAATACTTTTACGAAAAAAAAATAATATTTCAATATGGCCTTAAAAAATGCTAAAGACTAGTTTTTCATTTCATTTAAAAAAAAAAAAAAAAAAAAACCCTAAATGCTCATTTTTGACGGCAACACAATATATATTTTTCTCCAAATGAAGAAATGGAGCTCCGGGGAGTTTTAAACTCTACGCCACAGCGATTCTGTGTCACTGTAACATCTAAAGTAATGACCTTGAGTCAGAACTTTAATAAGAAGTAAACAGCACAGGAACCTGGAGAGGCGCTAACGGCTACGCTAGCTCCTCATCAGAGGCCACTTCATGGCCTTCACTTAGCACACAGATGGAGTCGTGCAGGAGCAGGAAGTAATAGAGCAGAGCCCGTGGCGACACTCGTCTGTTTACTGCCAGATGTCCGGCGGGAAATCAGCGGCTGGGTTCAATTCTCTCCGTCTGTTGTTTTTTCTTTTTTTTTCTTAACAAAGTGCACGCTGACCTTTCAACATGCAGCGTCCCTCTGAGAGAGTCGATGTGGAACTCCCTGGTGACGGACAAAGGACAGACCCACTGCTGCACAGCCACTCAAAAACACTACAGTGTGTGTGTGTGTGTGTGTGTGTGTGTGTGTGTGTGTGTGTGTGTGTGTGTGTGTGTGTGTGTGTGTGTGT
>JAQQZR010000023.1:631948-647972 GCA_030068235.1 Notoglanidium macrostoma | reverse complement strand
GTGTGTGTGTGTGTGTGTGTGTGTGTGTGTGTGTGTGTGTGTGTGTGTGTGTGTGTGTGTGTGTGTGTGTGTTATTCTTCCCAAACACTGCACATACTCTCAAACCTCCTTTGCTTTTCTTCTCTTTCTGTCAGTAACACAGGAGACACGCTGTGGAAAAAACAGCAGGATAATTACCATATTTTCTGCGCTACACATCATTTTCTTTGCTGTTTTTCCGCCTTCGTGCAAACAACAGAAATACAAATGTGTAACATAATATATCTGATTTGCATCAGTAATTTGATCAACGGAGCAGCGTCCCAACCTTGCTGATATTTAGTGTAACGGCATTGGGACGTTTCGCGTGTAAAATTCCACTTCCTGCTTTAAACGGTTACTACGGTCGTGTTAGCAACATCGATGTTAGCAAAACGACGCTTTCATGAATAGAACTTTTGACTTAAAACGTGCTCACGACATGAAGATGAAAAGGAAGAAGGGACGCTAATTTTACAGGAAGCGCCTTTAACAGGAACGTACGAATCAGTGTGAGCTAGCGAGACAGACGTGCTATAAAGTGGGTGTGGCTTCTTCATGATCATTTAAAAATAAACAGAACATTTGGCCATATTGTGTCTGGAATGTCACTTACTGGATATTAAATTCTTGTTTATAGAGCTGTTGTACAAAAGCGATATCACACTCGACGTTGTGCTGCTGTACTGAATATCAGCACGGCTGGGTAGCTACGGCCTCGCGTTCAGTACAACAGCAACACCTCGAGTGTGTGTGCTGGAGATACAGGAGTCAGGCCTGCAGCACTGACAATCAGAAAGAGCTCACTCGTGGTGACTGCTGATGAAAACGTAGACCGCTTATTACGGTGTTGAGTGTATTACAGACTGACACTTTTTGTAAAGTAATATTCGGATTTTGTCATGATATGTAATAAAGAATTAGTGTGTATGTGTGTGTGTGTGTGTGTGTGTGTGTGTTAAAGGAACAAACAAAAAATATGAAATTTGTTGATACAAATGAAGTACGTATTTGATGCGACTATCATTAAATAAACATCTTGGTTAAAAAACATCTATTTTAAATGTATCAATTTTTTATACGATTTTTTTTCCATCATTTACATTATTGTTCTCACTTTTAAAATATTTTATAATTCTAAATGTTAATAGATGTTATTTATCAATTCTAACACGTTATTCACATAAAGGACATAAGATTTGACATGTTTTACAAATTTGATTTTTTACAAAAAAGATTTGACAAATAATATTAAATTTTTCTATGATTTTGTCTCTTTGTTCATTTTTGAACATATTTCAACTTAAAACGCATTATTGCATTTCTTTTATTGCTGTAAATTGAATTTGACCTTTTATACATAAAATTATGTAAGATGATCTTTTAAAATAATTTTGTTATTATTAATATTAATATGTTGATTAACTGTTTAGTGGATTTATTTATTAAATAATGCGTATGCAAATCACCGCATATTTAATGATCTGTTTTCTCATTTGCATATTTGACTTCTCATTCCAAAGTAAATTGTAGCAAATAAAGGCTCGGATTTTGAAGATTTTCACCACAGTGCAGCTGTCTAAAACCAACAGTAACACTAACGGCACAAAAACTAAACGTGTGTGCACGGTCCGGGTTCTTAAGTGCTGTTTCAGGGACAGTACCAACATTTTTGTCAAAAATAATCTCCTGTTTGTATTAAAAAAAAAAAAGAAGTTTGGATTACGGATTTGCATATCGAGTCCGGTGAACAGTTGGACATGTAATATAATTAACACCATTTGTTTATTTTATAAAAAGAGCATTTATTTCAAAGTTTTTCCGCTTCGTAGATTGAAGCACATAATAAAGCAACAGTACAATGTTCATAAAATATAAGTGTGATGCTGTAACAGTTTCTTACATGTCGAAATACTGATATTCGTATGTATACTAAAATAAGAACTTTTAAAATTGTACAAATAGTTACCATAAAATCGACATAGAAATTAGCCGTTCTTTCACCGCAACAGGACAGATTGCTATTTTTCTCGCAAGGGAGAATAGAATACGCAAAAAAAAAAATATTAAAGAAAAAAAAATACAAGAGAAATGAAGACACTGGAAATAATGATAGTCATAATAATTATATCATAATAAAATAATAATCATAATAAAAAGACGTACGTGAAACCGGTAGGCGTGAGTTTGATCCTCAAGAGACATATCTGCACATTTGTACTGTACACAGGTTATATGGGTTTTAGTTTGTTTTAGGATATAGTTTTGGATTTAAAAAAGAAATGCACTGCGCTGCGAGAGTGTCCGTGATTTAAGGCGGTTTCCGAGCTCACGTGTCTTTCTGCGTGATTGTTCATCAGGGAGATTTTCTTTTATTATTATTATTATTATCATTCATGGTGTTTCATATTTCTGTGTAAGATAATACAGATGAAAGCAAAAATAATACAAAATAAAAAAAAGACCAGTTTTGGGTCGTTCCTCCGATGTCCTGATGGAGGCGCTGTTGATGAGGGACACGTCTCAAATCGCTGACGTATTTCTGTGTGTTGTGTTAATAAGGCAACTGTTTCTTTTCTCTCTCTGGTGTGAGCTCGTTCACAGTATCAGCAATCAACGTCGAATACGTCGCGTCCCACCCCCTTTGACTTTCTGTACGTCCCATGTCAGAGGTGTTTGTTTATTTTTTTTATTTTTATTTTAATTCTTTTTATTTTTTTTTTATTTTTTTTTTTCTCTTTTTTCTTCGTCTGCTCCAGCTGTTCCGATCACGCCTACGTAAAAGATTCCTAGTAGTATACTCGATGTATACTGGAACAAAAAACGACCTAAATAGATGAAAGTCGTGGAATTGCTTATAGTAAACGTCACACAGCACACGTCATTAGTGGAAGTGATGGAAAAAGGGGAGGGGGGGGGTGTGTTTTGGGTGGGTGTTTTTTTTTTTGTGAAGATTATCCGTCGTTAAGAGTTGTCTTCGCTTGCCGAGTCTTTGGTGCCGTACAGGTCGGCCAGTTTTTTGAAACGCGGCCCCCAGTTCTGGAGGTAGTCGTAGTCCAGGTCCGAATCTGTGGTCACCGATTCCAGTGAGCTCAGAGAGCCGGCGATGGAGCCCCGCCCCTCGTAGCCATACACCTGGATGGAGTCGTACGGAGGTGCCGTAGGGTCATTGTCTGCGTCGCAAACTCGCGTCTTGATGAACTCGTCCACGTCGACGCCGCTGCCGGCGGGCCGGAGTCCGGCGCGGACGCTGTAGCTCAGCTCGGGTTTGATGTCTTTGCGAGGCAGGAAGCCGTTGATGCCGTCGGGGTTCTGCAGCGTGGCGATGTCGAACGCCTCCGTGTCCTCCTCACCGCCGCCCTCGTCATCGTACGTGATGATGTTCTCGCGGATGTCCTCCTCTTCGAACACGATCAGGGGCTCCTTCTTCTGACGCCGCAGAGCCACGAAGAGCACCACGATCGCTGCGGAAGAAGATTTAGTCAATATTTCATCTATCCATCTATTTATTTATTTACAAAAAAAAACCTTTAAAATGAATAAATAGAAGCACGTCTACCTAAAAATATAAAATAGTAGGCGGAGTCAATAGGAATGAAATAATTTGTCACCTGCAGCCTGAGAATCCCTTCAGGAAGAGGGGTTGTATGTAAACTAGTACCACTGAAGGGCAGGTAATACATTTGCATACACTTGATTTGGACAGTTGAAAATCATACAAAATGATGCTCTTATTTTATTAACGTTCCCAAAGTTGTATTCCGTTATCTAAATAACGAATGAAAGGTCATTATGTCTTCTTGGATCAACATTTTCTCTTCAATATTTGCAGAAACAGAATCTCGGAAAAAAATATTCTTAAGCGTTGTATTTTTTTTCATTCTTAATGATAGAATTATTATAATTGAATAATCGATAAACAGCAACAGACTGGTGTATTTTGTGGCGTGGAGTCGTGGGCGTTACCCAGCAGGATGACGATGCAGGCCAGGATGGCGATGAGCGCGCCGGTGCTGAGGCCCGCCGGCAGGAATAACGGTTCCACGTTGCAGGACAGGATGGTCTGTTTGGCATCGCAGCTGCACACTCGGATCTGGAGGGTGTTGGTGCTGCTGAGAGGAGGCACGCCGTTGTCGCTGATCTCGATGGGCAGAGCGTAAACATCCTGGGTCATCCTGCTGAAACTTTTCCGGATCACCACCACCGTAGCCGTACTGTCTGTGGAGTTCAGCAAGAAATGACAGGCGGAAAAAGCTCAGTGCGGCGAACAGGAGCGGCAGGATTGAGATGCTCAGTAGGTATCACGTTTGGATTTAATTCTTGTGTTTATTGTGAATGTCTGACATTATTTGTATTCAGTAAACGCATCATTTTTATTATTTATATATCTTGTCTAATTGTTTCATCAATTCTACCAAAGTCCTGATTCTGATTCCTCTGATTCTCTGAATGAAAGTCATGCTGATTCTGACACGCTTATGATTCTTTCTTTTGAGTTGATTCTTGGGATAGTGTTTATGACTCTTCTGAGAATGCGTTCCTCATCCTTATTTCACAGTGATTCTGATTCTTCTAATAAAGTGATCATTCTTCTTCTTATAATGTGATTGGGATTCTCTGGATAAAGTGTTTTTGATTCTTCTGACGAGGTCATTTTGATTCCTCTGATCCATTTCTTCTGAGCACATGATTCCGATTCTTCTGATCAAATGATTCTGACTCGTCTGAAGAAGTGATTCTATTTCTTCTGAGAATATGATTCTGATTCCTCTGATGAAATGCGAAAATGTGATTCCATGGCACATACTGCTGGTGATTAGTAAAGAAAAAAAAAACCTAATGATATCTGTGCTAGGAAAACGCTAAACTGTCACGAACTGTCGTGATTTATTGCAATAATAAGATCTTAATGCCGGCATACTGCAAAGCCAAACACACTCACTTTTGATTTAGCTTCATCGTTACATCGTTACACCTCAGCCAATCAGAAAGTCCGCACGACCCCCAACCATGAAAATGATCCATTTCCATAAAGAGTGTTTATATTGCTAATAACTGAGGTAAAGATGATCTGAATCGGTGTTTTATGATAAGTGTTACAGGGCTTCTGCTATAAAATCTAAAGAGCTTGTGTGGGTCAATGGCACAGAACGCCTAAATTAGCGAACAGAACATTCATCTGCTGTTGGAAGTGTAATCAGTGCACCGGCGGAGGAGGCCATATTGGTTTTATTCCAGCGGGGGAAAAGGGGATGGATGAGTGCCAACACACTTTCCCAGAGCGCAAGGTCACACACTCGGAGGAAAGATGGAGCGAGTTCATTTAGGGGCCTGCGGATCGGTAATTTTCCCTCCCTGTGGAGTCGTTGTCTTCAGAGCTCTAATGAGACGCCTTCAGTGCTCAGACGGCGTGACACGCTCTAACCACTCTATCAATCTCTGCTTATCTATTAGCTTACTATATAATACTCTCTGTGGAAGATTACCATGGGTACTGTAAAGCACAGGCTCGTCACTGAGAACAGGAGCGAACGGCTCCTGCGGGTCTCGGCCGAGGACTGCGTGTTATATAAGAAGCCGTTTGGAGCTCGGATCTTAAATCGAGGCTCAGATACAGCGATGAATTCCTCTCACTTAATGACGTGATTATTATTACTGAGCGATCAGCACATGTACACATAAAGTTCTGACTCGGAAACATCTGAAACGCCATCAGCGTGTCTCGCAGATCACATCGCTACATGTAAACAGTGAACAAACATTCATTTTCTGAGCTCCATAAGGAATGATATTTACAGCATTATGGTCTGAATTCGAATGCTATATATTGAAGTTGGATAAAATATAAAAAATGTCAAATGAACCAAGTAAAATATATTCATAAGAATAAAACCAGTGCTCTCGGTGTGCTTCAGTAGATTCTTGACTGCTGATTGGGTGAAATAGCAGCAGGTCACAAATAAGTGTTTGTCTGTTAAATTGCTAAGATATAAATTAGGGCATTAAAAATTTTATTATTATTACATTAAATAAAATGATTGTTTTTCATTAGTTTCATAATTCGAAATGTTTGTTATTAATTAGTCATTATACTTTACTATTTATTTATTTAAGTGTTATCTTGGGTCCAAAAAGCTTTTTATATATAAAATATTAAAAGACCAACATATTTATGATGAAATACCAAGTTAATAAAATCAGCCAATAATTAAGTAATTCAATTTAATGTAAGAACTTGGGTTCCTAGCATATAACGGCTTTTGAACAATTTTGAACAACGGATTTGATTGTACAATTTCTAATGCAATTTCAAAACTACACATTTAAGTCATATCGGCACAAACATTATTCTGCAGCTCCAGGATTGCAAATCAGGATGTACTTCCTCAGTAACATGTCCGACGAAGACGAGTGCAAAAAAAAGTTGTGTCCTAGCTGGCTAAATGGAGGTTATTATGCGTAGCATCTACAATCTTCGGTATCCTAGCAACGACGCTTTCACAACTTTAGGCACAGTATTCTCTCCTACACATAGAACAAGTGTGTCTGAATCCATCCGTGATTAAAAATGAAAGTTAGAAGATTAGTGGCCAATGGGACCAAAACTCTTCTTTTTAACGTGATCTGCCTGATATGGATCAGAATTATAAGCTCGCAGTGCGAATATGAAAACGAGGATGTTCAATTCACCCTTGACTTTAAACCTCCCGTTATAACAGGAAGTTAAAGGTGCCACGCTGGACACAGTGAACACCGAGATAAACGAGTGGACTTGGGGAGAAAAAAAAACCCATCCAATCCGTGTCCATTATATTCTTAAAGAGTCTGCGATAACGACGGTCAGACTGGGCGACCCGATCCGTCTCGGTCATATCGTAAGCTTTTGAAACGTGGCGAGTGAAAAAGCCTTCGTTTCCACTCTCATTATAACAGATCAGACGGAGGAGAGAGCGCTTATCTCTCGCTCTCTCTCTCTTCACGTCCGTCGCTCCACAGACACCTAAAGAGCCGTCTATAAAGAGGCTTTATCTCCGATTTTAAAAGATCCATTTAAACTGAGTTTATCACATGCTGTTCTCCTGCAGTGGTGATGCTCAGGACACTGAACGTCTCTTATGAAGTTCATCACACACTTAAAGTCGGAAGTTAATGAGTTGAGAGATGACCGTTTAGTAAAAATGGTTTTATACAGGAAACTTTGAGTGGTTCAAATATTTTTTTTTTATATTTTTGTCACGTCGGTGTTAAACTACACCTCCCAGAATACAGCACGGCCTGCAAACGTGGCTGCCGAGGACTACGCCAATCCGGCCACTCTCGTTTTTAGATCACCTGATCACTTATTACTCACACACCTGGACTCAGTCACCTGCACACTCATATAAGCACCTTCACATTTTAAATTCTGCATTTTGAGTCCAAGGATTTATTAAACCGAATCATTACATTCATTTTAATTAATTATATAAATTATTCATTATTACATAATTAAATATCAATATATATGAATTACAAAAAAGTATTACTTTATTAATACTATTTATTAATATTCATTTTATTATTATAAATATTATTGGGATAAAAAAAACGAAAAAGGTCGGTTCCTAATTACACATAATTAAATATCATTTCTAAAATTCTGTTTTCAATCTGTTTTCAAAACATCAGTTTGTAATTGATTAAACTTCACAATTCACAATAAACACATACACAAGCGAGTGATTAGACGCCAAACGAGTGTGTATTGTGTGTGATGTGTGAATGAAATACGCCAGTGTGGGTGAAAATCCTCTTTCTTTTAGCTTTCATTCGTCTTATGACATCAGAAGATTGATCAAGCGAACCTCAGCCTAAGCGGCATTTAAGTATCTTGTTCTTCAGACCCAGATAATTAGAATTTGAGTAAAAATCAACAAGACGAGTGTGTGTTAATGGACCTTTTTCACACTTCTGTGGGGAAAAAAGGCAGCATGTACGCATGTAGCTAGCATGTAAACGGCTAAAGCATGATGCTATACGCTCTCCATATGATCAGACATATCAGACATCTGATGCCCAAACTCAGAAAAGTAAGCTACTCCTGCTGCAAAGATATATATATACTACTAACATGGATATTATAACATATCAACCTGGAAAAGCTACATAACGTTTGGTGTATATTTTAGACTTTAGGATTTTTGAGAAGATTGAATCCACAACGAGGTACAAACATCACTTCTGTATAAATACTGTGTGTGTGCGTGCATGTGTGTGTGTGTGTGTGTGTGTGTGTGTGTGTGTGTGTGAGGTGGTGATGTTCTCACCTCGGTTGTCCTTCAGAGAGAAGTTGTGGTTATTGGCCACTTTGGGAGAGAGCTTGAACTGGAAATGCTGCCGGTGCGCCATCTCGTCTTTATCCACCGCGCTCACCGTCTTTATGGCCTGCGGAGACGAACAATCGGCACGTTACACAGTTCTAATGCAGTGTCTCCTCACGTTTATTTAGAAATTATGTCAAATTCTGAGCCTTTTGTATTTTTATGTTAAACAACACACGGTCATTCTGTAAAAGCTGTTTGTATCTAACAAGAGTTAAAGGTTCTTGGGTTCTTCAAAAGGGTTCTACTTGGAACTGTTCCTTATAGAGGAACTCTGTGTTGTATGGTTCCATCCAGGGAGGGAAAAAAAAGAACTCTACAGGGTTCTAGATTTAATGCAAAGATTTTGGCATCAATTTAGACGCTCCGTGAGATTCTTTGAGAATTTCTACATTTCTGCATGCCAAAGATTAAGGTTAAATTTGGGGGTTGAATTATCACTCATTAGTTAGCACGCTTCCCTTTCCTCAGTAAAATCCGTACAGATTTCAGGATCTGTCAGAGTTTGACTTTGTAAATGTCTTTGGTGCTTTGGTGTGTGCTATCTCTAAATAAATGCACAGATCTCAAAGAAATCGAGGAGAGAGTCGCGTTTCTGACAGATATGAAATGTCCGTGTGAACGCAGTCTCACGCTTAATGAAGTCTGACTCTTTCCAGCAGTGAAACCTACCAATAGTTATGCAAATTTCACTTTATTTCAGAAAGAAAGTTATAGAGTGCATACATAAAATATTAGTCTTCCAGATGACTCATGTTTCTTTTCAAAGTTCTTTATTTTTCAACGTGAAAGTGACTCATTCAATGACATAACGGCGTTGGGACAGTGGAGGATGATGAAGAGCGTTACCGTTCCGGGAGTGACGTTTTCACACATGAACACTTCATCCTGAGTGGCAAACTCTGGAGCGTTGTCGTTCACATCCTTTACTTTGATGTTTACTCGTACTTTAGTGTCCTGGTGATGTCCACCTGAAACAAAGTGAAGCACGTGCATGAGTGTGTGTGAGAGTATAAGTATGCATGAGTATCAGAGTGTAAGAGTGAGAATAAGTGAGTATGTTTGACTGTGAGTTTGTAAGTATGAGAGTATTAGTGTATGAGAGTGTGTATGAGAGTGTATAAGAGTATTAGTATATGAGAGTGTGTATAAGAGTGTATAAGAGTATTAGTGTATGAGAGTAAGTGTGTATAAAAGCGTATGAGAGTAAGTGTGTATAAGAGTGTATGAGAGTATTAGTGTATGAGCTTGTATCTGTGTATAAGAGTATATGAGAGTAAGTGTGTATGAGTGTATGAAAGTATTAGTGTATGAGAGTAAGTGTGTATAAGAGTGTATGAGAGTATTAGTGTATGAGAGTAAGTGTGTATAAGAGTGTATGAAAGTATTAGTATATGAGAGTGTGTATAAGAGTATTAGTGTATGAGAATGTGTATAAGAGTGTATAAGAGTATTAGTATATGAGAGTGTGTATAAGAGTATTAGTGTATGAGAGTGTGTATAAGAGTGTATGAGATTAAGTGTATAAAAGAGTGTATGAGAGTATTAGTGTATGAGCTTGTAAGTGTGTATAAGAGTGTATGAGAGTATTAGTGTATGAGCTTGTAAGTGTGTATAAGAGTATATGAGAGTATCAGTATGTATAAGAGTGTATGAGAGTATTAGTGTATGAGAGTGTGTATAAGAGGGTATGAGCATATTAGTGCACGAGAGTGTGTATGAGTGTATGAGAGTGTATAAGAGTGTATGAGCGTATTAGTGTATGAGAGTGTGTATAAGAGTGTATGAGCGTATTAGTGTATGAGAGTGTGTATAAGAGTGTATGAGAGTATTAGTGTATGTGAGTGTGTATAAGAGGGTATGAGCGTATTAGTGTATGAGAGCGTGTATGAGTGTATGAGAGTATTAGTGTATGTGAGTGTGTATAAGAGTGTATGAGCGTATTAATGTATGAGAGTGTGTATGAGTGTATGAGAGTATTAGTGTATGTGAGTGTGTATAAGAGGGTATGAGCGTATTAGTGTATGAGAGTGTGTATGAGTGTATGAGAGTATTAGTGTATGAGAGTATTAGTGTATGAGAGTATTAGTGTATGAAAGTGAATATAAGAGTGTATAAGAGTTTTAGTGCATGAAAGCATTAGTGTGTATAAGAGTGTATGAAAGTATAAGTGTATGAGAGTATTAGTGTATGAGAGTAAGTGTGTATCAAAGTGTATGAGAGAATTAGTGTATGGGCTTGTAAGTGTGTATAAGAGTATATGAGAGTATTAGTGTATGAGTGTATATAAGAGTGTATAAGAGTTTTAGTGCATGAAAGCATTAGTGTGTATAAGAGTGTATGAGAGTATTAGTGTATGAGAGTGTGTATAAGCATGTATGAGAGTATTAGTGTATGAGAGTGTGTATAAGCATGTATGAGAGTATTAGTGTATGAGTGTTTGTGTAAGAGTGTATGAGAATATGAATGTGTATAAACCTGAGCAGGAGTGAGGATGAGTTTATGAGGGTGAGTGTGAGAGTTCCTGAGTGAATATGAGAGTTTGTGAGTGTGTGAGAGGATGAGTTTGTAAGCGTGAGTATGAGAGTTGGTAAGCATGTGTATGTGTGAGTATTAGTGTATGAGTTTGTGCCTGTTAATGACTGTATATGTGTGAGTGGGAATGGGTCTGTGAGTGGGTATGATGTACATGTAAATAAAAGTGTATTTGTGTGAGCATGACTGCATGCTTGAGTGTGCGAGTGTGTACGTGTGAGTACAATTGAGGAGGAGAACATGCGAGTATGAATGTGAGTATGTTTATATGTGAGTATAAACACTCCGTGTTTACATAAGAATGGGTGTCTGTGTGTAAGTATTAGGGTTGTTGTGTATGTTAGCGTGTGTGTGAGTATTACTGTGTAGACGTGAGTGTGTGGGACAGGTGTTTCATGGTGTGTGTGAGCAGAGAGTTAATAAGACTGTAATAACAATGTTATAAACAGTATTTTAAGCTTCCTGCTCCTGGTGTGCAGCGATATCATCACAGCGCTGGCAGGGAATTCATTACCAACACAGAGAGAGAAAAAATGAAATAGCATCTATCTCTCTCTCTCACACACACACACACACACACACACACACACACACACACACACACACACACACAGAGAGAGAGAGAGAGCTCAGCTTAAGTACAGCCACCGCCTGCTCACTAAATAATCTATTTTTGAGCTAAACAGCATTCTTTGCACAGAAATAAAGGCATGATTACGGGTTTTAAAATGCAATCTGTGCAGGAAATCAGAGGCTGGGAGCCGCGCTGACCACACGAAAGCTGGGTGGAGGAAAAGTCTGGCCAGTGCGGCGAGGGAAAGAATGAGAAAAACAAGACTGCTCTGTAATTAGGAGGCCCTGAAAGCCGAGTGCAGAGGCGTTACCGATCTCTGTAGCGCTCACGGAGATGTTGTGCCAAGCCTGAGTCTCCCGGTCCAGAGGCCTCGTGGTTTTGATGATGCCGTCCTCGGGGTTAATGGAGAAAAACTCCTCCAGATCTGTATAGCGAGGGATTAAATATCTACAAAAACACGAGAGAAAGAGAGACAGAGATGTGCAACGCTCAGAGACGGAGCAGAGCAGGAAACACTCCAGGAAGAAAATCTGGACATGGCTCAGCGGGGTTTATACACGAGTAAAAGTCTGTTAGTCGTTAAGAGAAATCAAGAGAGGATATTTAATTTTCTATTAAACCGAGCTGTACATGAGAATTATTATATTAATGCACATGTTCTTACTCTACTTCATTATCGTTTCTGTACTAACAGCTCGTTCACAGCGACGCGCTACATGAAAAATGACATGTTAATAGGGAGACGTTTCCTAAGCGTTATGGAAGGAGTCTCCAGTGTCAGCGCTGTGTAACAGTCAGAGGTAACAGGGGGTAACTGTGAGGCTTCCCACATCTTCAGGACAGAGGAGTTTACACTTCTGTGCCATTTCTTCCTAACAAACAAATGACCCGTCTCCTTTTTTTTGTCTTATTAGCGTGAAAAGAGAGAGGATAAAGAGAGACTGGTGAGAGAACGACTGTTTATAGCTGCTACGGTGTGCGTGAGAACAGGAACTAACAACATTAATCATTAAGTGTTTACATGCGTGTTAGAAAAAAAATAAAAATGTATTCAAAATTATAATTGTTTGCAAATAGATGCGGTATAAGAAGAATAAAACAGTTAACGGCGAACGCTTGTTTGCATTTTGAGACACTCCCACTGTATTTTATTATAGGAATTGAATTGGACCATGAAATTAGGAATTAAACCATGACACGCCTTCCTGTTCTCTGAATGCGCCTTTTATGGAAAATAGGGGGCGGAGCTCAGCTGAGTTCATTTATGAACATAAGAGTGAGTGGTGATACTCAATACTCACAACAACTTCGCTGTTTTTCAGTTTCAGGCTCCGCCCCCTAGCTATAAGAGCAGCTGTCAGGAGATGGAAGGCTTGTGATTGTAGTGCAGTTTTCCTCGCAGGCAGCAGAGGGCGCAAACCTTTTTGCGCTTGAGTTTTAAATAAAATTTGAAGCACTTCAAAAAAGTACAAACTGCCTCTTTAAGCTTTGGTTGTGTGTGTGTGTGTGTGTGTGTTTCGTGTGTGTGCTACCTGATGGGGCTGTTGGCGTTATCCGTATCCTTGGCGTGCACGCGTCCCACCACGGTTCCCCCCGGCGCGTTCTCCTCCACCTCAAAGTTGTAACCGGGAGCCATGAAGGACGGCGGTTCATCAGCGTCCTCCACGGAGATTTTCACCACCGTCATGTCTTTATACGGCCCCCAGCTGATGAAGCGAGGGTCCACGTGCGGGTTCGTCGCCTCTACCTTCAACGTGTACGACCGCTTCGTCTCGAAGTCCACGTGCTGTAAATATAAACGACATTTCTGTATTCTTTTTGCGCTCTGATGCCATTAATCAGAATGCAGTGCTGATTTAATTACTGATGAAATATTGTTTACGGTGGAAAACGTGCCAAGCGTGCTAATGAGTTCGGGTCTACAGGCTGGAAATATAACGAGTCGGAGTTTTGTGTTAATGCAATAAAAATGCAAGGGGAATGGTTGAATGAAATATTCCAGTCACACGGAAGGAATTAGCAATACATTAGCAGGTTTAATGTATACATTAAAGACGTGCCAAGAATATAAACGACCCTCGAAATGTGAATAAAGCTCAGGTTCATGTGAGAGTTCGATTCAGTGCTGAGAAGCAATGAAGCATTTGAATCATTTAACAGTCTGATTCATTTATGGATTGATTCAATGATTCACTGATTCACTGTCCCAAACCTAGTGTGTAAAAGAACTTTATTTATTCTTTGTTTCATCGCTTCTTTTGCATCTTTCGTGCTTTCGAAGTCACACTGATTCTTTCATAGATCCATGGATTATTTTGTTTGTTTCTGTAATACCATTTGTGCAGAATGTTTCAGAAAAGGAACATCAAATGAAACGGGAACTTTATTCTGTTTCGATTCACTTCTAATATACAAGCTCCGCCTTCAGACCGTAGGACACGCCCCCTGTCTGCGTCTGACGCTGGTGCTGAGTGACTCTAATGATTCGCTGATTATCACAGTGTTGAGTGGATCGAATTAATGATGAGTTATTGTTCAGGTGTGAAAAAGAGCTGCATGTGTCACTGATGCACAAGAAGTGAACACACACACACACACACACACACACACACACACACACACACACAGACAGTTTGAGTGAAAAGGTGTTAAGGGGCGCTATTGTAAATATTATGAATATTGAGCTGGACTAGATGTAAAAATGGAGGAAACCATGACCTTCACTCAGCTACACACACACACACACACACACACACACACACAATTCTTAATTTTCTTCTCCTTCTTTATTTATTTTCTCTTTTTCTTTTCGTTTATTATTTATGTATCTATTTTCTTCCTTTAATGAAGCAGTGTTGAAAACAGACGTGACCCGGATCTGCCCTCCAACACTCACTCCATCTCGCCCTCTCTCTCCCTCTCTCTCCCACTCTGTCTCTCTCATCACTCCATCCTGAACACTAGAACCCGTTCAGCTGCCAGAAGAAAGCAGACAGAGCCAGGCTGTGTCCTAAATCCAGTCAAAGAAAACTTTTTTCTTTTTTTTCAGATAGTAACCTGTGGCTGAAGCCACTCGCTTCTTTATTTATTTATTCTTCTACTCGTTCCTTCATTTTTTTCATTCCTTCTTTGTTCCCGCTTCTTTTAAGCTCTTTATTTGTTTACTTCCTTTTTTCTTTTCTCATTTTTTCGTTCTTTCAACTCTTGTTCTTCGTTTTCTCGCTTTCTTTCTTTCTGTGTTTTTTCTTTCTTTGTCTGCCTGTCTTTTTATTTCATTCTTTCTTTATCTAGCTTTTGTCGTTCTTCATTTTTCTCATGTTATTTCATTACTTCTTATTTTTTCTTTTCTTCTTTTTGCACTTTCTTTCTTTCAGACGGAGAATTCAGATTCAGGTAATCACACACTAATCAGATATAAATCTTGGCATTCAGGACTTGCTAGCTGCTGATTAGCCCGTTAGTTAGCTTTGTGATTAGCGAGTAAATTAGCTTCGCTAACAGTAGTTATGATGTCATCACTGTATTGCGGTTCTCAGTGACGTTTCATTTCTCTGCGTCGCTGTACAGCGGGTTTAATGTGTATGTCATTATAATGCATTCTGACACTGAGCGTTCTGCTTTTAACCCTTAGCGTTTGGGACACGGCCTCTCTCTCTCTCTCTCTCTCTCTCTCTCTCCATCAGCACCATATTTTATTTTTGCTCCTAATAACCAAACAGCTGAAGCTAATCAGCAGCTGATAATATTCACAATAACGCCGAGCTGCTCTTAATATTCACACCGTGCCGGCTCGGCCGCGCTTCACACAGAATAGTTTATTAAAACGCCGGCAATTCTGTCAGTAATTTCGACTTTAATTTACAGAACGCTTTGAAGAGCAAAAGGTGATGATTTCCCGAGAGGTGTATCAGCCCAGCGTTATGTTATTGAGAGAAACTCTGGCACATCGCGCTGATTGTTTCTGCCGAGAAACATCGTTCTGTTTCTGAAAAAAAAGAAAAATATTCTAGCACTGCTGTCTGTTTCAACACACACACACATACACACACACACACACACACACACAAACACATACACACACACACACTTTTATCTCCTGTTGTTCCTTTCTATTATTTCCTCAACATTCAATTTGGCCGCTACAGAGTCTCCATTACCCAGAATTCCCTGCATTTATGGCCAGCGTTTTGGCTCTGTTATGGTGCTCGTGCTGAGCTGGAGGAATCCCTCACGCCTCGCTGATCTTCTGCTGTTGCAGTTTAATGTTTTTATTTATTTAGTTAGTTTTTAACAAGTCAGTCAGGAGTTTAGTTCCAAAACTCGGCTGCTTCGTTTTTGGATTCATTGATTCGCTGATTCACAGCAAAAAAAAAGTCTGCAGTTTATGTGACATCAAATGTGGCAGATTAGTCAAATGCCACACACACATACTCTCACACACACACACACACTCTCTCTCTCACACACACACACACACACACACACACACACACACACACACACACACACAAACACACACACACACACACACACACAC
>JAQQZR010000023.1:603522-613998 GCA_030068235.1 Notoglanidium macrostoma | reverse complement strand
CAGTGGGTTGTGATTGGCTTGGAGCAGTACAGTGGGTTGTGATTGGCTGAGAGCAGTACAGTGGGTTGTGATTGGCTGAGAGCAGTACAGTGGGTTGTGATTGGTTGAGAGCAATACAGTGGGTTCTGATTGGCTGAGAGCAGTACAGTGGGTTCTGATTGGCTGAGAGCAGTACAGTGGGTTGTGATTGGTTGAGAGCAGTAGAGTGGGTTGTGATTGGCTGAGAGCAGTAGAGTGGGTTGTGATTGGTTGAGAGCAGTACAGTGGGTTGTGATTGGTTGAGAGAAATACAGTGGGTTGTGATTGGCTGAGAGCAGTACAGTGGATTGTGATTGGTTGAGAGCAGTAGAGTGGGTTCTGATTGGCTGAGAGCAGTACAGTGGGTTGTGATTGGCTGAGAGCAGTACAGTGGGTTGTGATTGGTTGAGAGCAGTAGAGTGGGTTGTGATTGGTTGAGAGCAGTAGAGTGGTGGCCAAAAGTGAAACATATATTGATAAAAATGTAGACTTTGGGAGGTGGAGCCAAAAAGCATCAAGTGATTACCTTTTTGTTTAGCTCAGTTTATCATGACTTTCCAAGATGGCCGCCCTGAAATTCACACACAGTGTGACACAGCCTTCCATGTTTGTTAGCTACATTAGCCTCGTTGTACTAGCGCAGTTTTTGTGAAACATTTTATTATGAATGAAAACACTTCTGTATCTTTCTATCTGATGAAATAAAGTTGTGGAGGTTATCAGATTGTTAAAGCGTCTGTAAGGAGTGTGGAAGTAAAATACTGTAATAAAGATGTGGAGTGCTGTTGGAGTCGGCTGCAGGTGAGAGTCTCACACTGAGCAAAGCAAAGCAGCTTTCTGATTTATGATTTTATGAATGTAAGCAGTATAAATCACTCATGCTGAGCTTTCAGGAAAAATACTGAGGTGAAAAAACTAAATTAAGGGTTGCAGAGTGCAAACAGTGCATTCATAAAGCACTATAATAATAATAATAATAATAATAATAATAATAATAATAATTCATAATTATCAGTGAATAATAATTTTCTTCAATAATCATTGATATCTAATTAAAATAGAATAAAATAAAATAAAATAAAATAAAATAAAATAAAATAAAAACCTATCAGTGTATAAAGATTGAGCGATACGCATCAGATGAAGCTCTACTTCAGGTCACGTTGACCATTACGAAGGCAACAACCTTATGATGTGAACAGTGTAACCATCACAGTAACAAGTGATATTAAAAATATATCTGTGACATGAATATGTACAATAACAAAAATGTGGAAAAATCAAACATATCAGAATAAGTAAAATATGCATAAATGTAAAATTTGCAGTACATATAAGACAATTAGCTAATTTAGAAGCTAATTAATGCTAAAGTTATTTATTTATTCATTTATTTAAATTCTAAAAATCTTTTTAGTTAGGTGATGTATGAAGCATTAAGAGATTAAAAAAATAAGAATAAAGGAAGTGAAATATTTTACGCTGCGAATAACGTGTGTTTTATTCTGTTGACATTCCGACTGCTGCTAATTTGGAAAAAACGACGCTGAAAGATTTCCGAATATGAACCTGTGAAACTTTAAAATAATTCACTTGTTTTATTTTGCGGAAATAGGTTCGATTTTTCAAATCTTACGTTACGTTACGTTGTGGTTTAGAAGTGATGTAATAAAGCGAACTGTGCGAGAAATTCTGACAGATTTCACATCAAGCAGCAAATCGAGTTAAAAATGCAATCAGGCTATATAAAAACGGAACACTAGCCTCAGACTCCGGGATCAGACTCTCGTTTCTCTGCAGTCTCGAATAAAAAGGTGTCGGAAAGCCGACGTCTGAGATGCGTGTTATGTTTCCGGAGCGCCGTGTTGTTGTTGTTTTATCTGGAGGATCTGAGGATAAATACAGTAGGGTGCTCTTTACTCCCTCATTGATTGGCGGAGTTTGTCAGAGCAGGAAGTCGGATTTCTACCACGCTGAAAAGCTTCAGAGCGGCTTCCTACACGCTGCTCGGCTCTTTGACGGAACAATGAGGAGCGTTGGAGTCTGAGTGGAGACGCCTCCACTTCACCGCGGCGTATTTATAGTGCTGACACACACAGCTCTTTCTTCTTCATCCGCCTCTCCTGCGTCACACTGAAACTCTCTCACCGACGTCCCCTTACACGCTGCCTTCTGATTGGTCGATTCGTTTTCTCCAGGTTTGTATCAATGCGTTTGTTCTAATCAACGCTCCGTAGAAGAGAAATGTGTTTATTTAACACTTATGCAGGAGAAGGGAGGAACAATATTACAAAAATATCACATCGCGATATTTCCATGAATCATGATATTCAGGTTTCAGATGTGCTGGATTTAAAGGTCACCTGTGAAAATGACCTCGATGCTACTTCTGTTTAAGGTGTGCAAAAAATAATTGGAATTTTTATTGGACAATTTGAACGATTTTAACGAATCCATTTCCAGAGTCTGTAATTGTTTTTGTTTGTTGCATTTTTTTTTTAATAAAAACATATAAAGGTAGTATGATACGCACGATATCTCTGACAGAATTGATCATGATGTAGACTAGCATCATATCGCCCTGCCCTAGGAAGCAGTCCAAAGCAGCGCTTTGTAACAGTCAGAGGTAAAGCTGCAACGTTAGACTTCCTGAAAGCGTTTGCTTCCTGCGTTGTAGGTGGAGCTAAGAAAGAAAAATATTTCCGACTGATCTTTAACTTTACATCGTAAATCCGAGTCTATGAACAATTTCAAATATTTCCAACTGAACCATTTTTGTTCAAATACATCCGGAGGTTCATTTGCGTAAAAAAATACAAGTAACAATATAAAAAACATATTTTGGATTTTTTAAAGTCTGTAAATGACCGGTATGGAGACGCAGCAGCAGCAGCCGTGTCATTGGGTTCTCCAGTCGAACGAACAACACCGCGATGCCGAAACCTCCTGAGGACTCTAACGCCTCCTTCCTCCGAGTCGCCTCTCAGCGTTTGATGTGAAACGCAATCCAGCTTTCAGAAAGTGCCTGTAACACGAATTCATAACCTCTAAAATGTCACCGAGGAGCTCATCGTGATGGATATCTAGCGACTGCGGTTGTCATCAAAGCCCGGCGGAGAACACAGCGCCGTTTTTCCTGGTTTCTGGTTACGGTGCGGAGCTTCCCGCGGTCAGCTCGCTCGCTCTCAGGACGAAACCTGACTCTTAATTGCCGTTCAATTACAGCGACTAATCGGTGTTACGCAAAAAACCCAAACTCCAGAGGATCTGATCACAATTTCTCCAAAACGCCGCAGCGCTTCAGTCCACGCCGAGCTTCCTCACGGCAACGATGCTGCTTCTGGAAGTGGAATGCACGTAATACGGTGTAAACGTTACCTGCAATCTTGCACGTATAAACTGCTTTTGCGGATCGTGTGTAGATGATTAGAAATAACGATCATAAAACTCGTCCTCAGGTCACTCTATCATCTCCAAATCAAACCCAGAATTGATTTTAAAGCACTTTTACTGGTTGCAAAGCTCTTAATAGCTGTTCCCAGAATTAAAGCCAGAACAGCTGAAAGTGCATTACAGTAATAGATTGTGGAACAAACGACCTGAGCAGCTCCAATCTCCAATGCGAACAGGATCATCCGGCTCCTTCTCTTTACTGTACGCTCCAAACCTGTTTGATTTGAAGCTCACCCATGCACATTGCCTTTTTTTTTGCACTCCTTTACATTCCCAAACTTTTCACTTGGTTCTCCCTCGACGCCGCGAAACACGATGCAAAATAATGATGCTGGTATTCAGTGTTAGTCTCAGAAGCGGACGTGTTCAGCACATTAACTTACTGACGCTTTACTTTATTTCATTTAGCTCTTCTAAACTCGTTTTCTGCCCACAGTCATCATCTCATTTTGTGTTTCTAGCTCATGAATTATGACGTTATATTTCTGTGCACCTCGTTAATGCGTGTTATATAAGAACACCGTGATACAACATCCCGAGCTATAACTTTATTATTATTATTATTATTATTTAAGAAAAACCTGTACGGAAGACAAATTTGCTACTGATCAGGTCAGAATCGTACAGGTGAGAAAACACGGCTGATGGAGCTGCTAGCGGAGGAGAAGGGAATAAAAGAAGAAATGCGCAGAGGAGAATAGAGGAGAAGGTGAGGGAATGAGAAAAGTTGAGGAAAGGCGAGGAAGAAAAGAAATAAGAATTTAAGAGCTCAGGCGAGACAGAACGAGACAAGATGAGAGATGGGAAGAGAAGAAGAAAAACATTCGGAGAGGAAAAGAACAGATGAGACAAGATAATAAGACACGGGTTAGAAGATAAAGAGAAGAAAGGAGAAGAGAAGAGAAGAGAAGAGAAGAGAAGGGTAGAACATCTCTCCTCTCATCTCTCCTCTCCTTTTCCAGGCCGTGTGGTTCTCTGTGTCAGTAAAGTAGAACCGTGCCCTTGGAGACGAGAGCCTGAGTGTCACCTTTCCACAGAGAACCGTCTCAGCGCTTTGCTTGGGTTTCCTGTGCTGAAGGTGAACAGCCTCGGCGCTAGCGGCAGTGAAAACAGACGGCGGTGAGTCTGTAAGAAAGAACATCTCCGTACGCTCGGTTCCTGATACAAATACAGCAAGAACTCCAATAAATAAAGAACCCTGACCATGATGAACTCCTTCAGTGGTGTTGTTTCCTCTGCAGCAAGTGTAAAAATAATACACACATACACACTCCTTTTAAATAAACACCAGGTACCGAATAAAATATGGGTTATCGTTAGCGTTTCTATAGTAACAGCTCATTGTCATTATTGCTTCTATAGCAACAGCTTATTGCTGCTATTGTTTCTATAGTTACAGCTCATTGTCATTATCGTTTCTATAGTAACAGCCTGTAAGGAGAAATGTGTTTTTGGATGGAGTCTCCAGTGCCAGAGCTTTGCAACGGTCACACAGAGGTTTCTGAAATCCAGGATGAACCAAGAACCAAGAACCATCCCAGGAACCCATGAGGCACACTGTATTCCAAGAGTGTTAGCTACATTTATGATTAAAAGAAATGTCCCTTTAAAATTTACATTTACTGTAGCGGAACCTGCTGCGAAAGTCAGTATAACAGTGTGTGTGTGTGTGTGTGTGTGTGTGTGTGTGTGTGTGTGGACACATTCTCCATAGCCATTAGAAAGCTGTAATTACGCACTACAAGGCCTCGGTTCTGCACATTCTGCTCATACTAATATTTCTCATTACTCATCTGTGTTCTCGCTTCACCCCGCTGTTTATACACGCAGAACCCCGACACCACCGGATTAATAATAATAAAGATCCTTTCAAACCTCCGTGATATTTCCCTCCCTCCTTTACTAAACTGTAATTTATAAGCCGCATTTACTTTTTATCCTGTTCACTAAACGCACACAATCTGGCTTGAAGAAGAAAAAAAATAATAGCAGAAACAAAAATAACCTGTTCTGCACAAGTTTTTCAGCTAAAAAAAACGACTGAATTAATTATAAAGAGAGTTAATGATAATAATAATGACAATAAAAATGAAAAAAAAAAAATGCATGTGAAGATGAAGTCTATTTCTCGCTTCGTTCCGGTTCTAGTGATTAAACGCAAATTTAAAAAAAAGGTTTGAAAGTAATTATTAGCTGACTGTGAAAAAAAAAAAAAAAAATTTATAACATCCATCAGCTACGAGGAACAAAGAGTTCATTAAATCTGATAAATCTGAATAAAAATTTCAAAGCTAATTAAACGCTTAGGTTTTAATGTTTTACTTTGTTTCAATTTTTTATTTTTTTTTTGTCTTTCCAAAAAATTCCAGGACGCCATGTAATGATTCCATCAAATCTCCAGTCATTCTAGGAATTTATTTATTTATTTATTTATTTATTTATTTATGTCAATTGTTTGTTGTTTGCATTTTGGATTGGGGAAAATTAATAAATAAAATAAATTTTTTTAATAATAATTAAAAAATCGGAACAACAATAAATGCCCATTTTTCTGTCTAAAACGTATTTTATTATTTTAATTTTTTTTGGAAGTCTATCCATTACTCTGTTCATTCTGCTTCTAGAGATTAAACGCAAATAAAAGAATAATTGAAAGTAATTATCGGTTGATTGAGGGGGAAAAAAACTAGAATAATATGCCACGGCTGACAGTAATAGCCTGAGATCATTAAGTTTGATCCTTTACTCTTTACAGAAAAGAATAAAAAATGTTCAAAGCAATTGAAGTCAGAACTTTATTCTTTCTTTTTTGTTTCTTTCTTTTTTTCAGGATGTCAGTTAACAGTGTGATGAGATTTCCAGTCATTTCAGACCATTATTTCCTTTTTTCCTCCTCTTGTACATCAATAAGGTGGTAATTATGTCTTCAGTCATTGCTCTATTCGAATCCTCCACTCCGGAGCTGCTGTACACGGCAGCATGTTAATGAGCGAGTTATAAAAACACACACACGCTGAAGACATCTGCATCTCCGCAGCTTTTCAATCCGCTCGCAACGTGTTTCATCCATAATTAAACCGTACGAGGTTAATAAAAGAGCCGAGTTTTCCCCCTCATCCTGTCGGAGGATTTCTGACACGCTGCAGGAAGTCACCGTGATTCTGCTTCCTTTTAACCGCAATGAGATGACACTGAACGCTCCTCCGCTGCCAAGTCACAGAGAAAAGGGAAAAAAAAGAACAAGAAAGGAAAGAAAGGACCTTTTCATTTCCTGGAAAATGGACGAGGTTTTCAGACGGTCTCATCCCGAAGGGAACGACTCGCAGGAAACCACAGCGTCTGGAATCGATTTGAGGGAAAGGGAAAATAAAATGCCTGGAATTCTTAGGCTTCTTAAAGAGGAGGCGGGAAAAAACACGGCCACGGATCAGCTGCTGAATTCTCATTTCTACTCCGGCTCTAATTTACACATGGACGAACGTCTGCGTTCACCTCTTATTTCAATAGAATGTCATTATATACGACACGTTTACAGTACAAAGCAGCCTTACTCAACAGTAACAGTCGTTTCCGTGCTCCTGAACTTAACCTCATTTACAACACAAATACTAACTCTCATTTCTATACTGCCTCTTTGAACTTTACTCTAATTTCTACACCTGACTATTATTTCTATAAAAAAAAAAAACAACTTTCATTTCTATACTGCGAATCTGCACTGATATCTAAACTAATTTCTAACTCAGTTCATATACCGCGAACTAAGTTCTATACTGCAACGTCCAACTAATTTCTACACAAATCCTAACTCTAATGTGAACTCTGTGTTCAACACAGCTAACTCTATCGGCAGTCCCAACAATATCAACTCTGCCATCCAGCCAGTTGACTCGAATCTGCACTGCTGTCTCTAATCTCCACACTTCTGAACCCAACTCTGATTCCTGGACTAATTTCTCGAATTTATACAGAACTTTAACGTCTATACAAATAAAATACAGACTCTAATTTCTACACTGGTTTCGACACTGTAGGTTTGATTTCTACACTGCTGATCCATTTCTAGACCATTAACTCAAACTATAATTTCCAAACTGATATCTCTAATTTCTATATTTCTAACTTTAACTTTTTTATTCCTCGGGGTTTTTGTGATATCTGAGGGGAGACGGAAGACGAACGGTGAAGGATCAGCCGCTGAATCGAGGAAGAGGAAAAGAAGTTTCTATCCCTTTTGGTGGAAAAATAGGCCGCGGATTCATTTTTTTCGAGAGGAATGAAGTTCCATCTGTTGGATGAAAACTGAAAAATGTGACACAAAGCTCCAATCCGTTATTCGGGCGAAAGTAAATCTCCTTGGGCCTCTCTACTGAATTTCAGTAGGGATTTCCTTTTTTTTTTTTTTTTTTCACTTTCTCTTCTTCCTTTTTTCTCTCCATTTGAGTGACGGCTTTTATCCTTTTTCAGAAACGATCGGGAAGCGAATGGCGCGCAGATAAACGTCACTTCAGTCACGACACCTTTTTGAGCTCAGCCGTCCCCCAGGAGCAAAGCTCAATCCTCTGAATGGATAAACACAAAATTAACACTTGTGAAAAAACCTTTCAGTAAAAAGAGAAGGGAGGAAAATACGTAGCCGAGGACGTTCCCAGAGAATTCAGCAGCTCGATAAATAAATAATGGACTCGTCTCTGGATATCATCTCAGAATTTTTGAGGCAGAATTTTGACGCGCATCACTTCGCATGTCTCTCCGCTCTATAAACACTCTGACCTATAAATCACTCCGTTACTGAAGAGCCTGATGGTTTTCCTGACATTTCTCCCGACGCCGACATCATCGGCATCGTAATCTGCTTCTTCTGAAGCGTCTCCAGGAATTTTCAGAGCCGCAGCGCCGATCCTGATGGAGCGCGGCCGAGCCGAAACCGAGCCCACGGCTGTTAAACAAACACAGACGAGGCCCGAGACGGAGAATAAACACGGCGGAGAAAATAGAAAATCAGAAGCAGAGCACAGAGCAAGTCAGAGGCCATTGCACTGCCGCCGATTTCCTCCGGTCTGTGATGAAGAGGGAGAGTGATTATACAGAAGAAGTCCATTTCATCATGAAGCTCCTTAAGACATTTTAGAAACTCGATTCAGATTCTCACGCTACCATTTAACGCCACCTTCGTTACTGAGAGACGGGGCACATCCTGAAGTTAATTATTTTCCAATAATAGCACTCCCCCAAGAGGTTTTCTTTACTAGCCAACAGCACAGCATTCTTTTTGCCTGTTTACATTTCAAAGCAGTGGAACATCAGGGACGTTCCTTTACCTCCTACAGAACAGCTCGTCCTCTCCTGCGAGCTCTAATGCGAATCTCTGTACTAAAACTAGCTCTAACTTAGTACTAACTCTAATTCTACACTGCTCAATCATCCTTCATTTCTCTATTAATTTGAGTAATATTTTATCTAATTTCTAAACAAAATGAGCTCTAACCCACATCCTGCTAGCTCTAATTCTGATTCCTGCACTAATATTAGCTCTAAAACTCGTGTTAGACTAACTTATTAATAGACTGGCAACTCTAATGTTCTACACAACTAGCTCGAATTTCTACCCGACTAACACCATCCCTTCAATTTAGTCAAAATGATGGTAGAAACCAGGGCCGCTGTTTACCAATGGTTCTAATACAGTAAAGATCAATTTAAAATTAAACAATTTGATTTTAGAAATCTGTGGCAGGATTACCATGACGACCAGGATAACCCTGAACTGAACTGCTGACGAGGAACGAGTTCTTTATAGCGCTCTGGGCCCTGTGAGGACTCCTAGATGGTTCTAAGCAGCTGTTCTAAATCACAGCTACAGCAGAGGATCCTAAATGTTTGCCATGCAATATCAGGCAGGAGAAGCACCCCAGCAAGGACCTGTGGAACTCGGAGGCCTCAAGAGTCCAGAATAGATATAAAAAACCATAAATGAGAGGAAAACTGCACCGCTAAGCAGCTTCTGAAGCATTTCAAAGAGCATCAGAGGAGACAATTTGAAGTTCAAACTCAGAGCTTAGAGCTCCTCCGAGACGTCTAAAACAGGAAATGCTTCATCTCCAATCATCTCCCAGCCTCTGAATCCAGCTCACCGAACACACACTGCTGACTCCAACACTCTCCGTCTCCCTTAAAGCATCCAGCGACAGCCATCTACCAGCAGGGACGCTCAGAAACAACCGAGAACTGCTGATTAGGTGTAAACGGCTGAAAACGGAGACCGAAAACGACAACGCCGTGACGCCAACGGGGAGTAAACAATGGCAAGATGGTGAAGAGGAAGTAATATGGAGTACGTTATCAATCTCCTCTGGTCTCATCCGTGTCATTAATTAAGAATAACTTTCCCGTCTGGGAGCAACACGCCTGTTTGTGAAATATATCCCAATATATCACGGGTTCCACAGCAGCCGGTTAATGAGTCACATTGCCGAGTCAATTAGGAGCGGCTCTTCGCCTGTGGGAGTCACTGTGGAGGAAATTACCCGTCGCCCGCGCACATACATGACATGATTGTCTGGATTAATACCCAACGACTTAATGGAGAAAACTCTGACCCGTTAGAGCAGATGATGCTGGAATTAATGGAACCGGAAATAAAATTTGAAATGAAATTTCTCTCCTTGGTCGAGAATTGAGACGTGAGAAAAAAGCAAATGAGGCACTTTGATTAGCAACGTGAAAAATGAAGTGCAAACAAGACGCGCGGCGATCCGGCCACGTGATGGAGAACAGAAAAGAAATGAAATATGAAACTTCTGCATGTTTCTGAGCTGGATTTAATTACAGATGAATTGTTTTGCCAAGTCAACGAGGGGGCGGCACGGCACGGTGGTGCGGTGGTTAGCACTGTCGTCTCACAGCAAGAAGGTCCCGGGTTCGATCCCCGGTTTCCTCCCACAGTCCAAAGACATGCAGATTAGGTCAACTGGCTACTCTAAATTTCCCATAGGTGTGAATGCG
>JAQQZR010000023.1:558584-582421 GCA_030068235.1 Notoglanidium macrostoma | reverse complement strand
GGGAGAACATGCAAACTCCGCACAGAAAGGCACCCTGGGTGACCCGGGGATCGAACCCAGGACCTTCTTGCTGTGGGGCGACAGTGCTAACCACCGCACCACCATCTCAAGTCTCTAAATTTATATATATATATATAAATACATTTACATCTTAGTAATTTTAATTTCTAGACCAAAGAAACAACCTGGCAACTCTGAGTGCAACAGTCCGGAAAACTGTCCGAAAAAAGGCAATAAGAAATGACTCACTCGGCTACAATTGTACCATAAACACATTGGAACGTGCAGCACGTGAGTACCTCATGCGCATGCTAACCTTAGATCACATTCATTTCTCTCTCAAAATTTTATCTAGTTATTTACTGAATTAAACGGAATCTAACTGAAAGAATGAATCATGGATGTAAACGATTCGCTCTCAGCTTCATTCTGAAATGATCAGTGGTGTAATCTAGCATGCTACCGTAGACTTTAGCATGCTAATCGAGGTTTAGCATGCTAACCCAGCTAATAACTCTTTAAGTGATTAACTTCTAAAGTTCATTTACGTTCTACCTGTAACTGGATTTAATGAGCTATAAAGTGAATTCTATCAAGTGAATCAAGTGAAAAACGTTTCTCTCTCTCGCTCGCTCTCTCTCTCTCTCGCTCTCTCTCTCTCTCTCTCTCTCTGTCGAGCTGCACATGCTACTCTTGAGGCTCCAGTGTCCCTGACCCCTTCTGCTGTCCAGACCTGCCTGATCCATCCTGATGTCCTACTCCTGGTTGGAGTCATCACTTGGATGGTTCTGCTACAATGGCATAGGACTTAAATCACCACCAACAGTCTTACACTCAAAACCTGACCCTATTACAGCAGTGTGTTAGCTGCTATCGCACTATCCAGCGCCACCCAGATGAGGACGGGTTCCCTTTTGAGTCTGGTTCCTCTCAAGGTTTCTTCTTCTTGTCGTCTCAGGGAGTTTTTCCTCGCCAGGGTCGCCACAGGCTGCTCGTTAGGGATATATATAGATAAATGTATAGATTCATAAGTTTATATTCAGAATCTATATACTTCTGTGAAGCTGCTTTGTGACAATGTCTGTTGTTAGACGTGCTATACAGATCAAATTGAATTGAATTGAAGTGAAGTGAATCATCCATCCTTTAAGCCTCAAAGTGTTTTTGCTTGGATTGGATAAAATCATGCCATGAAGTAACAAACCTAACAGTACGTAGATGTCCAAGTTAAACCCGTATCCCAGACACTTCCTGCTTATTCTTGCTCCACGGAGAGCCATTCAACCATTCGTCAGCTTTCGGGTCAGTAATCACGCGAGTGTGCTTCAGTAACACTGAAAGTAGGTTGGAAGGAGAAGATCCCGGCCTTTCAGAGCAATAAAACAGTGTTTAGCATGACAGTCGTGGAAACGAGACCCGTTTGTTTGTGTGGAGGAGAAACGGCATGAACGGCATGCTGCACGCAGGTGGCCTTTAGTTTCAGGGTGTCATTATCAGCCCCTTTCTGCCCCTTTCTGCCCTTCAGCTCTCTCAGGTTTACGACGCTCCAGTAAACGCTCTCCATGTACTCCGGTTGGACTGTTGTGATGCTAACGCTGGCTAGGCTAATGAGGAAGAGAAACAGCGCGGCCACCCACAATGCTGGGAATTAAACCTGCCTTACTGCGAACGTGCAAAATTTCAGTCTCTTCAAAATCTTATAAAATCCAGGGTGAAAAAAACTCAAACCTACACTACATTTCGAACTGTTTTCATCTTCAACAGTTGAAAATAAAAGCAGAATCGATCATCTGACCACTTTATTATGACGCCAAAGACTGAGTCGATGTTCAAGTTACTGATTATCATTTTTAGTTTGCAAACTGAAAACCAACGAATCGGTGAATCGACTCGACTCGACTCACTGTCGGATCAAAGATTCATATTCATTCCCATTTTTGGACCACACGGCATGTGAAAAAAAAAAAAAAAAAATGCACTAATGCTCTTTCCCTATGTTTAAAAACCATCAAAGCGCCAACAGATGAACCCATCTCTCAGGGTTTTATAAAAATGCACAACGTCGTCTATTTTTCTACGGACGGAGAACTCAGTCAGTGACGCAAACCGGGTTTGACAGTTTGCTCTAAACAGAGTGGGCGAGCAGACGGAGCAGAAACACAATCCCTTTCTTACAGTTTGTTTACTTCTTTAGCTACAGTTTTTTTCTTCGAAAGATGAGACCCAGGCACCTTTAAAAACTTTTTTTTTCCAGCTATTCTCACAGGGTTAAACGGTGGCCTTTCTGCGCCTCTCGTATACGGAGCGGAGATGTGAATCCGCCATTGTGGAGGCCTGATAAAGAGATTAGGATGGAGTGAAAGGAGGCAGGGACAGCGTCTCCTCGCATCTGAAACTCATGGCTGAAAGAGCCATTGTGAAACCGCTACACATCCTGCCTTCCCAGAGCACTCGACAAGCAAAAACAGCGAATTCCTGTGTCAAACAAAACCTGCCTTGTCTAGCCCAAAGGTTTATCGGCCTCATTTACAAAACGCTTGCCTTTGTGACCCAAACCGCTTCCCATTAGCGGCTATGAGGAGCAGAACTAAATAAATTATTCACCCTTTCTTTTTTCAGTGGTTTTAATCCAAAGAGAAAATGACACACAAAGAAAAACTCAAGATCAAATCTTTTTTTTTTCCTTTTTCTCTCTCTCACTGAAATTAGACTATGAAAACATGCGCGGGCCCTTTTTATTTTTCTCGGCACTCTAAAAAAAAGACGCCATAAAACAGCAGATGTTCACGGTTTCTCTCTTATTTTTATCATTCACCTTCATTGATTAGCAGGAAAATTCCTCCACAGGAAATAAAGTTTTTATTTATTTATAATGGTTTTTTTTTTTATAGAAACTCAATCACTAGAATCAATAAGTTCTAATAATATAATAATAGATAATCGTGCATAAAATGAAAAAAGAAAGGAAGGAAGAAAAGGGCAATCATTTGCATGCCTATTCAAGTTTAATGGACCCCAGTGAGGAAAAACCGTCTCATCGCACTCGTCTGCGTTTTTCCGGAGTAAACACACAGCTGATTGGTTCACTTGGCACTTAATAAATCATTCGTATTGGATCGAGAGTTCATCGCTGATATATTTGTGCTTGTTTCTTTCTTTGAAACATCCAGAAAGAACCGATTCTCTCTCTACGCTCGTCTGTTCCACATACCCCGGGTTCTTTGCCTTTTGTTTTTTTTTTAAGAAACTGAACAGAGAGGTCAAGTCGTTTTGCCTTCCAGGCTTTTTTTCCACCCCGAGTTGTAATTAGCCCTGCTCAGTATTCAGTGTTGACAAAGCTGCGCCGGTGTTCGATTTAAACCTTTCATTATCTCGAAGCCAAAAGGCCACCATTGTGCAGAAGCTCTTTAGAAACCAAAGCCCATCAGATGGTCAGCAGAATAAAACCCAGCCCCGTTTCTCTCAATCCTTTGTATCGGCTGAAGGATTAGAGGCATGAATACTATATCTCACAAAACCAAAACCATCGCCACAACACACACACACACACACACACACACACACACACACACGAGTCCACAATCTGGACTTGGGAGTGAGGAATAAAACACTCCCAAAGCCTTTATTCCTCTTACACCGCAACAATGTTCTCATTTTATTAATATGAATGACTGACACGTCATATTTTTATCCATGTATTGTATTGAAGTAGAAAAACAGCAGAATAACAGGCGGGATAAGAACGTCCTGTTTCAGCTCGCGCGTATTAACTACGCTAAACCGCTTTCGATTTCGACGTGCCACGTCCGGCAGCTGACGATACGACAGCCATACACGATGAACATCACTGTCTTACACGGTCAGCGCAAATCGAGACTTTTATAAAACTGAAAGACTTACGAGGAAGTAGCAGGTAACTGTAGGTTCAGATCTGTTTCTGTTTTTGTCTTTTTTTTCTTTGATCAATCGAACTGATTCATTTTTGCAGGTGTTTTAAAGATTTTGATGAGGTCCAGAGCTGGACAATACGATGATATGATTCGGATATTGTACTAAATTGTCATTACACGACTCAGATATTGCAATACACAAAAATGCAATAACTGATTTCACACAGCTGAAAAAATTTGTGCTGAATCTTAAAACAAATCAATTTTTCCCAACATTTGTTTTCCGACATTCAACAATCGTATTATAATCGTACCACCATTTTTCACAGGTTTATTTTTTGACATTTCACATGCCATTAGATACTCATTTAAGCTGATTATATTACTTTAAATATCATAATATGATATTATATGATATGTGATGGTATTTTGGTGATATTCACTTGCACATGAAGAAAAAAAGTTGGATCATTTTTCCTACAGATACTTGCAAGTCGGTCGGTATCCCCAGTAACACCTTTTTTTTTTTTTTACATTTATCTAACTATTTTAGGCCCAAACTTAGAAATTAAAGGCCAGAATTGAACATTTCCATTGGTTGTAGCTTCTTGGATGAAAGTATTCCTTTTATACGCATAAACAGGGTTTCCTATATTTCACCTGATTCAATCAGCTCCTTTTAGATCCTTCTTTTAGACGTTTCCATTCAGCTCGTCTTATCCACAAATTATGAATGGAACATCTGGAACATCAGGAGCCCTCAGTACTGTTAATGCTGCTGATGAAGGAGAATGCTGTGACGGAGAAGAAAGCGAGTGCCGGAGGTGAATATGAACTCTGCTAGCTGAGAGATGAAGAGGAATAGGGAGAACGTGTGTGTGCTGGGAGGAGGAAAGTTCAGCCTGCTTTCCTGGCGGCCCGTGTGACATTTACAGCTCCTGTTTGTAGTAGAGAAGCTGGATGAAACTCTTGACCTACGCTTCATTACACACCCGGCCGACACTCCGCTGCATGAAATATT
Organism: Notoglanidium macrostoma; assembly: GCA_030068235.1. Taxonomy (NCBI): domain Eukaryota; kingdom Metazoa; phylum Chordata; class Actinopteri; order Siluriformes; family Auchenoglanididae; genus Notoglanidium; species Notoglanidium macrostoma. Next base: position 577,510 of record JAQQZR010000023.1, on the reverse strand, counting down.
GAGAACGCGTGAGACCTGAAAACACAACGGAGAACAAGCGACATGGATCTACTGACTCGCAAAAGTCACGGCATTGAGTTATCGAGCCGAGTTTCGCCTCAGCGTCAGTGCTGTCTGCAAAATTATTCGGATTTCCGCCACAACCATGTTGAATTCTATGTTGTGATCGGTTTAATTAATTGATTAATTCACTGTAAAGTAGTGCAGCTGCAAATCACAGGTTTATACTAATGCACTCATTCTAATATCTTATCGTTTCTATAGTAACGACTCATTCAGATGGATGTTCCACTAATAATAAACAAATTAAACATGTATGTAATGGTTTTTAATCCATATTTTGCGATGAACATTGATTTAGCATTTATAGAAGGAGTTCCCAGTGTCACCACTTTGCCTTTTGTTTTGTTATTTTTGTCTGATTAGCGTCAAGAAAGATGAAAAGAGGTTAGTGAGGGAACGACTCATTATAGCTGAGCAAAGGAACTCAACTGCTTCACTGACATTAAATGTAACTATAAATGGATAAATAGCACAACGAGTCATTCTTTAAATTAATTGCTGTGGTATCAGAGGAGTAAAACACCTGGGGACCTGCTGTCATAGGAAAAGAGTCAGCTTCAGGGCAGTAACACCATCTCCGCTTCATGATTATTTTCCCCGTTGTGTTTAATTCTCATTAGTAGCTACACGATGCAGCCGCTTGATTATGATGAGAGTCCAGGCAATCACCGACACGTCACTGAGCAGATAAATAGCGAGCATCTGGCAGTGCGATCATCCCTCTTCATCTTCCTCTGGTTTTTTTTTTCATCTCATTTGTGTAATTTCACAGGTTGCTGAAGCAACATGCAAATATTTGAAGAGTAAAATATCGTGATTAGCACCGTCCCCGGGAACATTCCGGAATAACATGGGAACACGTGTCACTGGAAATTAAAACAAGTCGGATTTTGATTGATGATGCTTTTTTTCCCCTCCTTCACTCTTTCGGCTGCCTCCAAGTCGTAATTAGGCTACAGAAAGAAGAGCGTACGTGCAGGTGAAAGAAGAGCATAAAAGAGCAATTCTTCTGAAGCTGAACCGTTTTCCTGCGCTCCGTGTTTGTTACTGAACACCATCTGATAATTAGCAAGCCTCGTGCACTTAACGGGATTACTCCAGGATGCATTGTTCACTTTAAGGACGAAATACAAGAGCCCTAGTTAGGGCTGTTTCCATCTTCTGTCTCCCACCAGAACATCTGACTCTTATACACGAGGCGACTCGGAGGAAGGAGACGAATCACCGTGTAGCTGCATTCTGTGAAACTTTGCCGACATGATTAAAGGAAGTGTGCTTTCTTTCACAAAGTAAGAAAGGAACTGTTAGGGTTGTTTCCAAAAAAGAAAAGAAAAACCTAACATCGGTTGGATGTTTTGTTTCTCAAGGTCTCGTACACTTGATTTCTACTCGATTATTCCAATTTGTAAAGGCTGTGTATGGTTTCCGAAAATAAAAACTAGCGCCTCAGTTTTCTAAGAGATAAAGAGCTGCTAGTTTGTCAGACTTTCACGCAAAAGATGGTTTTAACCGATAAAAACCTTCGATGTGCGCTTCAGCAAAAAAATAAAAATAAATAAATAAATAAATAAAAATCGCCAGTTGCTCAAGTAATTAATAAAACTTCGGCGCGTGCTGTTACTGAAAAATAAACAGCAATGTCACCATGCTGAAGTTTCCTACAGCAGCATCTCCCTGAGCCTTTTACTTCTTTTATACCAGACATTACAAATGTTATCTGTTTATAACAGCACCCCGCTCATGACTTAACCCAAGCTAGGGAATGAATAGATATCATGGGAACAAATTTGACTAATTTGCTTTATTCAGTCCTTCGTTTATTCGTTCCTTTGTTTTGGGAACATTGAGGCCACATTTTTCTTTCCGTGTCATGAGCGAGGCTCTGTAGTTTATTTCTGCATTGAAGTTCCTGTTGTCATGTACGTTATAGCAGCTATAAACAATCGTCCCCTTTATTCTCTCTCTCTCTGCAAGTAAATCAGACCAAAAATGGCAGCTTGTGATGTTGTGATGAGGAACCGCAGTGAGCTGTAAACTCCTCTGTCCTGAAGATGTGTCGGAGCTTAAAGTTCCAGCTTCACCTGTTAAAGCGCTGACGCTGGACCTTCTACAACTGTCACAGAAACACATTTCTCCTTACTGTAAACTTATCAACGCTATATCAGTGAGTACTTGTTGTCGTTTTTTTTTTTTTTTAAATCAATTAATCAACAACTTCTGACCAATCAGAATCCAGAATATAACAAGCAGAGAAGTGTTTAGGATCCGAGCAACTCCGAGACATGGTTTCAGTGCGCTAGTTAGGGACCTTTGCATCTTTTTCTCTTCGAACAGTCGGATCCTGAGCTGAAAGATTGAGTCTCGTTGCTTCATTAGTCTGAAACGTCACAACGTGGCTCAAAGAATAAGACGAATCATCGTGCAGCAGCATCCCGGGCAAAATAGATATGGCTTAAAGGATCACTTTCAGAAAGGAGAGTTAGGGTTTGTTCGCATCTGTGTGCTCCTACTAGGTGGCTGCTGTGATGAAGATTTCCTACTGCTTCTTATTAATCCCAGCGTGAGAGTGTTTTAGCTTCAGGTGGCTGAAAAGCCTATGAGGCGTCTCCATAAGCAAACATGACAAACAGACGAGGCTGTGTCTGATTTCAGAGATTAAAAGATAAAACAATAACACAATAGCCCTAGTTAGAGTCGTCTGCATCTTCGGCTTCCCATCAAGTGGATGCTGTGATGAAGAACGTCTCGCATCTCTTTATGAATCCCAAACAAGAATTTTACTAAATGATAACAGACATCTGAGAAACAGACGAGGCCGTGGGTGATTTGGGGAATTAAAAATGAAGAGCTCTGTTTTCCAAAAGGAATAAAGAGCCCTAGTTAGGGAGTATTTGTATCTTCAAGCTCCTGCCAGGTGGATGATGGGTTGAAAATGTTTTTTGTTTTTTTTTAACCGTTTCTTATCACTGTATTAATCCAAAAATGAGAGCGGGTTCTTTTTTTGGCAGCAGGAAGCTCAGAGGCATCACTGGAAGCAAATATGACAAACAGACGAGATTAAAAGGATAAAAAGGGCCATAGTTACAGTCCGCTTGCATTTTCCGAATCATACCAGGTGTTTTGTTAAAGAAGGTTTCTGCTTGTTTTTTTTTAATCCCAACATGACAGTTTTTGTCACTAGGAGCTCAAAAGCTTAAGAGACATCTTTATAAGCAAACACGGCAAACAGGAAGATTTCAAAAGAGAGCAAAGGGCCTTAGTTTGGGTTTATTCACGTCTTCAAGGTCCTACCTGGTGGGTGCTGTGATGAAGATGAAGAAGGTTTTCTTATTGCTTTATTAATCCCAGCATGAGAGTATTTTTACCACCAGAAAGCTGAAAAGCCTCAGAAGCGTCACCGAAAGCGAATTTGAAAAACAGATAAGATGATTATAAGGATAAAAAGAGCCCTAGTTAGGGTTTGTTCACCTCTTTGTGCTCTCATCAGGTGAATCGTGAGCTTCAGCAGGCTCCACGCAGCTCTATCAGTCTCAAACATTAGAGCTTTAATGCACAAGGCAGCTCGTAACCACAATAAGAGGCGTCACTGTGTGAAGCTCAGATAATTAAGCAAATGTGGCAAAGAGACGAGGCTGTGGGTGATTTTTTTTCGGAGATTAAAAAGTTAGCAGGACAAAAGAGCTCTTGTTAGGGTTGTTTGTATCGCTGAGCTCTCATCAGGTGAAGAAGATCTCGTGTTGTTTATTAGCGCAGGTGATTTGATTATCCAGACGACGCTGCGGGCGATTTTGGAAATTAAAAAAGAAAATAAGAGTAGTTCACTTCCTGGTGATTTAAAAGGGCCCTTGTTAGGGTTTGTTCAGGTCTTTAAATTCCCACCAGGTGGATGTTGTGCTACCGAGGGCCTCATCGCCTTTTATGAGCCCCTTACAACAGCTTTTCCAGATGATTCTACAGATTAAAAAAATAAACAGACAAGGCTCTGGGTGACTGTGCAAAAATAAATAAATACATACATTTCAAAAAGAAGTTCACTTGCAGTTGGGATGAAAAGACCCCTGAATCTTGAGTTGTTTTATAAGCCCCAAATCGAGAGGTTTTGCCAAATAATTAAGCAAATCATTTGGCAAAATAGTTCAGCTCTGAGTTAGTGCACTCCTGCAGGTGATTATAGTGCTACACAAAGCTCTCCTATTTATTTTATTAGTCCCCGACATCAGAGTTTTATGTGGCAGGCTTTTATATGATGCGGTTTGCAGCGTGTTGTTCAGGGGTCGGAGTCGAGAGTCAGAGAAACCGGCAATTAGCTTTATTGCAGATTAACAGAGGGAGTAATGGAGCATGTCATTAGGGATCAACGTGTCCTCCCTCCTCCTCCTCATCCACTCGAGGAGAAAGAAAGAAAGAAAGAAAGAAAGAAAGAAGAGCTGCAGTAAAATCTAAAAGCAGCTTCTGGAGAAAAGTGCAATTAAACAATGTGCTGTAAATACGCTGTAAACAAACGCCCAAACAAATCAAACGCTGCTTATATTTAACTCCCAATAAGTCTGATCCTCATTTACATTTACGCCAAGTGAAATTCAGTTTATTATTGATTAGACTGATGTGTATACAGATACAGACATGTTCATTTGAATATTTATTCGTGATTGATTCATTTCCAGGCACCAGTTTTTGTTAAATCATTTATCATTATATATCGTTTTGTATAATCGCGAACAGGACAAAGCCTGATTCTAATTGGTTACCATGGAGACGGGAACCCTCACTCGTGGGCGTCGCTCATGGGCGTGTTCCGTCTATCCAGCGTTTTTTACTCTAATGATAAGAGTAGTAGCTAAAATGTAGCCTACAACCACAGCTCATGATTCACTACAGTAAACTTTACTAAAGTAAGCTTTATTTTTCTTTATAAAGTCTCTATAAACATTAATAATGAATAAATAAATAAATAAAAATAGTATATGACAGGATAAGATTATAAGTTACCTGATTTTTTAAGTCAAATATGAAGTTACAATGCGTGACATACAATTGGTCAGAAGAATCATATCAAGCCAATCGTTTGGATTTGTCCTTTCGATACCTAATTTGCATAAAATTGAAAAAATCTCTACTCTCATGTCACTTTGTCGCTGAAATATCGGCTCACGTGTCGCACGTGTTCGCAGAGAATGATGGACAGTCTGTCATATTGTCAGTCATTACTGTGAACGCACCTTAAATAAACCAATCAGAGGGATTTTACTTAATTTATGCGCCCGAATGTATTTTGAAAAATTATCCAATGACAATTGTAGTAAGTGAAAGAGTTAATAAACTAAAAGTTAAAGTTATAGAGTTAATATCTGTATATGACATCATTCATGATTTGTTTATTCACGTTTCATATCCAAAACACTCACAAACAGCTTTGTGTGTGTGTGTGTGTGTGTGTGTGTGTGTGTGTGCGCGTCTTTGTAATATAATAAATAAATGACCAGATAAACGAGTTCAGCACCAGTGAGACGGTTTACAGGTCAGTATGAGTTCATAAGTCACATCCATAACGCTGGAATTGCTCAGTAATAATAATAACACACCTCGCCGCTGGACTCGACTGTACGCTCGCTGTATTTTTACCGCTCGTATTTTCTCAGGAAATGGAAACCATGGTGATCTCATGGTCTGATACCGTGGCCTGCATTTATCCAGCTTCTTATAGCACATCATTAAAGCGAGCAGGAGCAAAAAAGAGACGTAGCAGCCTCGGTGGACAAAAGCCAAGGCACAAATGATGCCATTATTCACGTCGGGGAGGAAAAATGTGTGTGGTGGTGTTTAAATACTACTACATTTTAATACCACAGAGAAGCAGGAGGAAATGTAGGGCTCTGCTGGAGTGCAGAAAGTTTGTAAGTTGTTCAGGATCTGGTGTTTTTGTCTTCACTGAGATTGCTTTGCTTGAGGATGATGCATGGGATGCTACAGAGAAAATAACTCAAATAAAACAAGGAATAAATAAAAGAATTAAAAGTGAAACTCCAGGCAGATTTTTGATCCAAAACCAAACAAGCCTATATGTGGGAAAATTTGTTGGTGGAAATTTTAGAAGATGAGTGTTTTTAATAAATGATGAATAATCACTATATCCAGCATTGTTTTTGCTACATGTCCTATCAGTATAGATCAATATCAAAAGGGATTTTTTCCAGTAATTCCTATTACATGAATGGAACAAAAGGTTAATTTTTTTTATCTAATCTTTCAGGTGGCATGGTGATGTGTGGGTTTCCTCCAGGTGCTCCGGTTTCCTCCTACAGTCCAGAGATATTGTCCACAGGTGTGAGGCTGTTCAGAGTATCCACTTGACCTAATTTGCATATTCTTAGGCTGTGGGAGGAAACCAGAGCACCCCGAGGAAACCCACGCAGGCATGAAGAGAACGTGCACACTCCACACAGAAGACCGCAGTCCGCCGTCAGATTCAGAACCTTCCTGCTGTGAGGTGACAGTGCTGACCACCGCACCGTCTCTTTGTTCTATTTTTATTTTTTTACCATATTACCCCCATTATGTCATATCATAATATATCATTTTAGCCCCATTCACTCTAAAACCCATCAGTAACAAAAGAGCTTCTTTTTTTTTTTTTTTTGCCATCGTCCTGTTCTTACTTCTGTTTTTAGTTTTTTCACAACGGTAATTTTTTTTGTACAGAGGATGTATTATATCCTGTAACATTAATGTGTATGAATAAAGTCTGCAAAATTTCTAGAAGGGCTTCAGATACAGACGACACACTACACGCACTCGTACACCCACTCACATCAATACGTATACACGTATACAGCAGTTCGCATGCAGAGATAACGAGAGACGGTTTTCTTTGTCCAGGATGTCACAGCAAACCGCGCAGCAACTTCAGCTCCTTTACTCACACACACACACACACACACACACACACAAATCTCCAGCATTCTGTGCTGTGAAACATCTCGTCTCAGGTAAAGTATTTCCTCATGATGCGTGTTCTGCGGTTCCTCATCCCTGTTCCGGTTCCCCGGTTCCCCGACGGCCTCCGCTTTCCTCGCTAAAGGTCACCAGGCCCGAGATTCTCCAGCACTCGGTGTTAGAGTTTATTAGTGGTGAGCGAGATGGTATTTTAATGACCACATAAGGGAGGAGGGAAAAAATTCATCAAACTCCTGATATAAGCCAGGTGCTTGAGTACGAGCGAAACAGGATTTAGCTAAAGGACACGATATTAAAGAACAGATGCGGCTGCTGGAGTGTGCGTTACTGTGTCAGTAGTGTGTGCAGAACACAGATGCACACGCTAAAACTTTCATCAACCATCTGATGCTGCGCCGTGTTTCGTCTCAGACGTGGAAAAGTGCTCTATTAGCAATTCTGGAACGTATTCATCAACGCAACACTTATTTCTGCTTTTTACACAACACTGTGCTCAACACTCAGATCATTAAGTCAGCATTTCCTACACCATATCTAAAGTTTTACATTAAAGCTCATATTTTAAAGGTTAGGGCCTGTGTGTTTCTCTGATTTCATGCTAACCCTTGCTAAGGTTTGGGCGAAGGTCACTACGCTGACTTTTGTTAGTTAATATTAAACACATAACTACTGTATTTACACACTGAACAAATTAGAGTAACATTTATCACCTGGCTCCTCTTGTGTAGCTCTTGTTGTACATAATTAACTAAAACAGCATTTTATAGCATCTACTGACTAGCAACATTAGCAAAAGAAAGAAAAGTACAAATATGTGTTTACTTCAAGTTTTTTTTTTTTTTTTTTTTGATGCATTCAGTCTAGTCAAGTTCTTAATTTAAGTGTTAAACATTAAGCTAGTGATTAACTACTATTGCTAGATCACTAGATCTTCATAAGGATTAACTGTTATTAGCTTAGCAAACAGCAGCACGGCATCCTGTAAGGTTTCCTAAAAATATCACTAAAAGGTGAATTTAAGATTATTTTTTTTATTTAAGCCGATATTATTATATAGAAATGTCAGTGGGTCTTTTGTAAATAGTTGGCATGTAGCATACATGTGTGATACTTAGCAATTAGCCACACAGTTACGAGCATGCAAAAGAAGCACAAATTAGCCATGTGTAATTAGAGTTGGACTTATTATTGAGTTGTAAATTTACAGCAATATTTTATTCTTTAGCGTACTTTATGTGTAGCATAAATCAGGTTAGTTTGTTCATGCACTCTCGGGCGAGGTATAAAAGGAAAGCAGTATGATAATGCACATTTTGATCAAAGCCTGAGCCTGACATTTTGGGAACGGAGAAATACCCGGTGCTGATTTAACGGCGTGTGCTTTGACGTGGACCTTTTCAAAATCTGCTGCAGGTTAAAATATATAAATTAGCTGTGAGGGCTGCTCAGTATATCATCCTGTCCAGAGCTCGACTTCACTTCCTAAAGTCAGAGCCAGGGACGGATTTGCCCTTTTAGCTGCCGAGTTAAGTGTGTTAACGCACACGCACACACACACACCTGTACAGTTTCCTGTATTTGTGACATGATGTAAATCTGTGAAATATTAAATAATGGGGTGCTGATGTTGGCCATAAACCTACACATTAAAGGGGAAAAACACATCTCACGACTAAATTTTATGTTATCTTATACGAACATTATGTGAACAATATGTGGTATATATGGGAAATAAAACCACATGTCCCATCGGGAAAACTTGAATAAATCATGTGTAGATATGTGAAAAATATTACATGTGAAGATAAATGAATCATGAATCATTTAAAAAAAAAAAAACATGTAAAGACAAAAGATAAAACAAATCAAGTGAAAATAAATGACTCAGGAATCATATACAGAATCATGTGACAGTAAATGATTCATGAATCATGTCGAAAATCATCGGAAAATAAATGAATCAGGAATCGTGTGAAATCAAATGAATCAGGAACCATGTAGAACATAATGGGAAAATAAAAGATTTGTGAATCATGTAACGAATCATGTGCAAATAAATGACTCAGGAATTATGTAAAGATAAATAGATCGTCAAGCTTGAAAAGAATCGGATAAAAATGAATCACGGGTCACGTGAAAAGAATGTGAAAACAAAAGATTCATGAATCAAACAACAAAACAGGAAAATAAATGACTCATGTAAAGAATCATATGACAAATTATTAATGAACTGTGTACAAAATCATGTGCAAATAAATGGATCAGGAATCGTGTAAAGGATCACGTGAAACTCGATGAATTACATTGCATGTGATGTGTCTAAACCAGTCATGTGCATCTTGTCATATTCATATGCATATTTACACATAAACACAAGCGCAGTGAAATGCATCATCGTTTAGAGCGTGGTTAATTGCGTGTGAGCGAGTCGAGCGAGTCGAGCGCCCACGCCATGATCAGTTTGCAGATCACTTTGAATAAACGGAGTTACGACTCCGCTCCGCTTGGTGTCAAGTGCATTATTAATAATTCCTCTGAGGAAAATTAAAACGTTAAATTCCAAACGATCCGTCCTCCCACTCGCACGCCTTTTACACGTCGCACGAAGGCCTAAACACAAATTAACTCGGCGCGCTAGCGAGCATAAAAGCTGTCTGACTAAACCTCAGCAGGATAAAGAAAATCCATTAGCAGCCATGAAAATATTCAGAGCTGCACGGAATAGGATGAAGAGTCGAGAAACGTGAGCTCTGAGTTTTTGCCAAAGCAGATGGAGAGAGTCGGAATTATTAATCTGAGAGCGAGAAAAAAAGAAACGACGGTCATTAGGAAAACACCTCGGCTGAAAAGGGAACGTGGTGATACATCGCTGCATCGATTCACCGCGATAGTCGGTAAATAATTATACCGTTAGTGCTGTAGTGAACTGATGACATCATAATATCAGAATTAATCCCACTCTCATCATGACCACTTTTCAGAGATTTTATGAATTAAACAATCAACTACGATAATGAGGAGAAATTCAGCTGACGTTCACGTGGTCTAGCCGTGTGTTCAGTCACACTCTTCATTAAATATCATAATATCATTTTTGAATTATATTTTTTAATAAAAGAATGACCATGATCATGATTATCAGTCTGCTTTAGAAGATATTGTGCATCCCTGCGTAACAATGTCACAAATATTACTGTTCATTTTGGACAATATCGTACATCATCATTTCACAAACATCATCATCAGTTCTGACATCGATCCATCGCTGTCCTACTTCTTGATACTGATCATGAAGTTGAAATCTCATCTCAGTAAATATCGTGATATGATTTTTTTTGTTGTTGTTTCTTATGGCACCATGCATAATATTTAGCATTAAGAAGGTTAACACTGTGACAGTAATACTCTGATCCATCGTCGTGACTTTAATTCCGCAAAACAATAACGATGATCATATCAGACGATATCGCTCTTCCCTACATAGTGACGTCGCGAATCACGGAAAACAATTCCAAGTGCAGAGCGTCACGAAAATTCCAAACCTTCCTAAAATAGAGGTGAGGAAATGAGTGGGGGGAAAAAACTGCATGCTTTGTTCTGTCTTCTAGAACAACGATCTATCAAAAACCGCGATATCATTACAGAGAGAAATCACACACACACACACACCCACACTCCAGCAGTCAAAGCTAATAAATGTGTGTGTTTACAGGAAAATGATAGAGTGTGATTCTGTATTGAACGGAGTGACGGGGCAGAGCACCACGACTCGCTCCCAGCCTCGTTTCTTTCCTCCCGGAACGCCGAGTCGAGGTGGGAACGCGACACTCCGGAGTAACACAAGCTACCGCCAGGGATGATGTTCATCCTGATGGAGTGTCACTGCACCACACCGGCCATCAGATTGAATCCGGCGTCCCCGGGGATTGTGGGTAACGGTGCCGGTGGCCCTCTGTCGCTCTGAGAGGCCCTGAGAGACGCACGACAAAAGAACAACAGCACCCTCTACTGAAGGAGCACCTTTATTTATTTATTTATCTCATTTTTCCCCACAAAATCTTGACTCGTCTCTCAGCGTCTGGTTTCTGAGCTTCAGAGTTCTGAAAAGATGGAAATGTTTTTCCTTTTTTTTTTTTTTTCATTATATTTCTGAGCAGTTTTGTTTTTTCCAACATGTGAATGAATTTAGATTTAAAGAACAGTGGGAATTATGCAGCTTTGTTCGTTTTTTGTGAATCAATTTCACTTCATCTAGATGCGTCCACAAGAAACGTATCACATGGATGGGAATACATATTTTTATTTTGTATAAAAGTACTATTTTTAATTATAATAATGAATCAATTGCTTATAAATAGAAGCTACAGTAGGAACTAGGTTCATTCAAACAAGTGAGACAACACCACACACATACACACTAAATCTCAGACACACACACACACATGGGTGAGCACTATGCGCTTTCTGAGGGCAAATTTTCCTTCAAACTCCATTTTCATGTCTGTGTGTGTCTCTGATCTCAGCATCGCTGCTGCTCTTCCTCCTGATGCAGCTCGAGCATCAACACCACAGCAACAAATCAACACAACTCCAGCTACCTTACACCATTTCACCAAAACCCATGCACAGATTCTGACTCCATTACAGTGCATGTTAATCCTCGAAATCTCTCTCTCACACACACACACACACACACACACACACACACCAGCTCCGAACTGCATGCAAAAAAACTCTGAGCTGTTTTGCCTCAGCCAAATCCTCACTGTAGCCAATTTACAGCTCAGAACGCGAAGTTGAGACGCGTCATATTTACATTATAAATCCCCTTGAACGCTTATAACCGCCGTTAATAACACACTCAACTCCATTTGTTCCAGTGTGCGCGCGACGCCCGACTCTACCTCACGCGCAGCGCATTCTCTTCGTCATCATTCTTTAAGAGACACTTTTATTTCATTTTAGTATTCTGGTTTTTTTTTTTTTTTTCAATTCAGCTCCTTTGTGACTTGTGATATGTCATTATAAAGCGTTGGCGACAGTGCGCGTGCACACACACACACACACAAACACACACGCACACAAGCGCGCGCGTCCATAAGGGTGTTATAAAGTAAGAAAGTCGGGCATGCTGTGATGAATTGTGATATGAATGCATAATCCATAATGCATCAGTTTTTTATCATTCTTATTTTTATTATTATTTTAGAAGCATCGCTCTCTCTCTCTCTCTCTCTCTCTCTCTCTCTCTCCCCCACTCTCTCTCTCCCAGCACTCACTTTGATCCCGAATTAAAAATGAACAGCATTAATTATTTCATTAATTTTCTGATTTCTTACCTTGTGCGCGCGGATAGTGCTGCTGCTGCTGCTGCTGCTGATGATGATGATGTTGATGTTGGTGATGAAGATGATGAAGATTGATGTTCAAGTTCCGGTCCCATTAACGAGTCACGAGCGCCAAGACCACCACCGACATCCCACCGGTGCAGACTCCAGATACACACCGACCCGCTTACACACTCATGCACACACACTCACTCACTCACACACACACACTCTCTCTCTCTCTCACACACACACACATACACGCTCTCTCTCTCTCTCTCTCCGGTTGTGTTGGTTAGCTCCGCTCCGTTTTTTTTCTCTCCGGTTTCTCCAGTTAATGCGCGTGAGTCCGTAACGAGAGAGAAAAAAACAGAAAAAGAATAAACAAATGATCCGGTGTGGAAGAAGAGGAAGAATGTGATGATTAAAGAGTCCGCAATGAAGAAGAATAAGAAGGATAAGAAGAAGAGAAAGAAGAAGAAGAGCAGCTCCTCTCCCTCTCTCCTGTTCCTCTTCAGCGCGCGAGCGAAATGCAAACTGCAGCGGCAGCGCGCGACGCACCGACGACTAAAGACACAGCACTCCTCCTCCTCTCTCTCTCTCTCTCTCTCTCTCTCCCTCTCTCTCTCTCCCAGTGAGTTTAGTGTTTCTCTCATTCTTTCCTTATCGTTCATTCTTCTTTTCTCATCCATTTCATTCATCCCTTCATTCAATTCCTTCTTATTCTCATCAATCAGTTCTTTCCTTCCTCAGCATCTAATGTCTCTCTCTCTCTCTCTCACTCTCTCTCTCTCTCTCTCTCTCATCCGCATCTCTCATTCATTCTTTCTTTCTTCATTTCCTAACCCTAATCTTATTTTCCCTTCTTTCATTCTGTCATGCTTATCCTCTCTTTCTTTGCATTCATTCTATTCTCTCGTTTCATCGTCCTTGCGCTTGCTTTTTATCTTTCCCCTGTTTCTCTTTCTCTCTCTTTCTCTCCCCCACTGAGTTTAATATTTTCTACATGAGACTCGATTCTTTAATTCTCTGTCTGTGTTGTTCTTTTTTCTCGTTCAATTCCTTTTTCTGTCATTCTCATTACTCAGTTCTTTCTTTCTTCCGTTCCTTTTTAACTTATTGGTTCCTACTCTTCTTCATCCCTTCTCTTTTATTCCATTTCTCATTTTCTCTGTCTTTCACAATTAATTAATTTTCTGTCTCTTTTAATTCCTTACTCCTCCTTCTATCCATCTCTCTCTCTCTGTGTGTGTGTGTCTGTCTCTCTCTTTGTCTCTCTCGTCTCACACAACACACTAATCTCAGTGTGAGAATATTAAAGAATAATAAAATAAAGAAATTGAACACTGCACAGTCTGTGAAAATGTAGAAATGAAAACCATTAAACACAAACCAAAAACAAAACAAAAAAAAAAAAAGAAGAAAGAAACAGTGGAAACTTGGGGACGAATAAAATGAAGACGATGGTGTAAAATGAATTAATAAATCTCTCAACTATGCACAGAATCTCTGTGTTCTCACTAATGAAGACAACTCATCACACACACACACACACACACACACACACACACACACACACACACACACACACACACACTCTCTCTCTCTACAATGTCGTTTTTGACACACACACGTTAGTGATGAAGCTGTACTGTATTATAATATACAGTTCTAAAGTAAAAGTGGAACGTGTGTTTATATTCATCACACTTTAATATGGAACAAATAAACAATTATTACTGCACATATATGACATCATACCACTCTTACTGCTCTGTTACATCATAAAGATGTGTTTCTTCATTATGCTAATAAAAAAAATCCTCTCCAGAATCTCGTTATCATAAAAAAAAACCCATATTGTTATTACAAGATTATTACGAGAAAAGCATCTTGTTATTATTCGAAAAATATATCATTATTACTTTATTTATTACTACAAAATATATCAAAATTACATTGGTTTCTATTACAAAATATAACATTCCTGTGTTAGCTATTTTCACAAAATATATCATAATTACGTTAGTTACTATTATGAAATATATCGTTATTATGAAAGAAATGTGTTTCTGTACATGTGAAAATGGAAAACTTACAATAAACCTGTCATCTTACAAGTAAGAAACATATTCATAATAATGACATCATAATATAATGATGACAACATAACATAATAAACCTAAATCTAATCAAATATGCGTTTCTTATTTGATTGTTTTTCGTGTTTATAGGCAACGCGCTTCTGTACGTAACAATCATATCATGTGAGAAATGTTAAAAGTTAGCGTTGGGGGCGGGGCTAACAAAGGTAGCTTTTCTTACGACTAAGTTTGTATGGAGTGAAATAGAATCCAACAGGGTTTTTCTCACTCATTCAAATCTGTCCAAAATGTTCACGTTGCTGTCTTTATGTCTCTATTTTCTGAAACAGTTCTGTGTAGGACCTTTTAGAACAAACTGCAGAACCCTTTAATATAAAGGAGAATTTTTTCTAAAGATATATTTTTCTTTTCCTGAGAAACGTGTCTAATTGTGGTTGTGTTTTACTGTAACTGTTTTTTATCAAAAGTGTAGAATTTTGTTTTGTTTTTCTGTTTTATTTTGGATAACGTTCTCTGGAGGTTCCTGAGGCGAGAAACTCGCAGAGAGTTTCACACAGCGACGGCCGTTTGGCTGCAGGCGAAGCGAACAATCAATTCAGCAGATTATTAACTCTTCTAATAACTGAATCGAAATGTCGCAGGGTAATGGATTCACTCTGAGCTTTAACATGCACACACGCACACGCACACACACACACACACGTCTGACATGCCGAGAGAGAGAGAGTGAGAGAGACAGACAGACAGACAGTGAGAGCGAGACAGGTAGACACACACAGAGAAAGAGACAGAGACAAAGAGAAAAATAGAAAAAGAGATAGGGTGAGGGAGAGTAACAGAGAGAAAAAGAAAGGTGGAGAATAGAGACAGACAGACAAAATGAGAGATATACTAAAATAGAGAGAGAGACAGACAGACAGACATGGAGAGTGAGAGAGGAAGAGATAGGAAGAAAGAGAGAGAGAGCAAGAGATAGGG
This sequence comes from Notoglanidium macrostoma, assembly GCA_030068235.1. Taxonomy (NCBI): domain Eukaryota; kingdom Metazoa; phylum Chordata; class Actinopteri; order Siluriformes; family Auchenoglanididae; genus Notoglanidium; species Notoglanidium macrostoma. The sequence continues at coordinate 562,083 of JAQQZR010000023.1, read as the reverse complement.
ACAGAAAGACACAAAAAGGGAGACATATTGACAGAGAGAGTGAGAGAGAAAAACAGATAGACAGGCGAACAGAAACAGAGAGAGAAAGCGACAAAGTGAGAGACGGACAAAGCGAGAGAGAGAGACAGACAGACAGAGAGACAGTGAGAGTGAGACAGGGGGAACATGTTGGCAGAGATGGTTTAAGCAGCTGCCTTGGAGACCTAAATTAAGCGTCTTGTTTTTCCTTCTGCATTTTCTTCTTTTTCCTGAATCACATGTCTGTTGATCAGAGTTTATTCTGGGTTCTAAGAGGAACACGCTCCACTTCTCTTTAGCTGCAGGAGCAATGCCTTCTACTAAAAGCACAAACTACTTTATAAGAACAACATACAGATTTCCACACTTTTATTTTTACACAATGACATCTACTCTCATATTGCCCAGGTTTTGCATCTCCTTTTTCACTTGGTACGTCTCGTTCGTCTCACAGATTATCCGGAAGACGTGCAGATCTCAGCAAGCATGAGATTCTTACCTGTAGCTATAATATACTGTTTACCTATAACACAAAGAAAACACAAAAATTTGCTTTAACATCAAGATCTCTTACATTACACAGTCATCCATACTTGCAGTGCATTATGGGTAATACACACAGCCATCCAGATATAAGATGAGTAGGCTAATAAAGCATGGGTTGGTCAGCAGGTCAGTATGGAGGCTTGTGAGTGGATGCTATTTGATCTATATTCACCTTTATAACTGTTTTCCAAAAAAACAAAAATCCTATGAAGAAACTTTTCGTGACAAGAAATTTCACGGTTCAGTTAAACAGGCAAGACATATGAGCATGAAGGATTCTATGTAGAACCTCGAAGAGTGAAAGTAATTACGTATGTTTAGCCACAGGAGTTTGGTACCAAACTACCACATTGGTTGTTTGTTTGCTGTTTTTTTATGTTTTGAATTCACAACATCGCACTCGAGAACCTTTACAGAACCATGATCCTGTTAAAGCCTGGACAATTAAAGTCCAAGTCACAGTCTATTAATGTATTAGTAAGAAAATGTCACTATAGTACACAGTGAACACTTTATAACCTTTATTCCATCCATTTAAAACGTAATTTCTTCCAAAATGTTACTTAGCGAATGATTAAGTTGTTTATACACAATATATTCCTGGTAAGGTTAATCTTTCTTGCTTTCTACATGAAACCTTTAGTGATAAGCAAACTTCTTGGTTCTAAGTAGAACTTTCAAGGGTTCCACCTGTTAGGATTCCTCATTGAACTTTTTCTCCCCTAACAGCATAGCTAGGCTACTTCAGTTCCTTTCTCAGGGAGTAGGATACAGAAGACTTCACAATGATGCACTACAAGACACACAGTGACACGAATCCCACAGGACAGGTGGTAATGGAGATCAGGGGGCGTGGCCAGGACAGGTAGAGCAGGTACCGAGGGGACAGGAAGCTTTTATACGGCTGTAATGTAAACCATGTTCATGTACAGGCTCAGGTTCCTGTAAAAGCTTACGGTTGCCATAGTAACACAGAAACAGAAATGGAAGAAATTAGCCAGGTATACTGAATTAGCTCGCTTTGTGTGGAATAACCTCCAGGTAGCCTCACGTATATACTGTACACGGGTCATGAGTTTCCATAGTAAACAAAGAAATATTAATTTTATAAATACACCACAGGAAATAACTAGTATTTCTATTAATTAAATTCAAATAAGTGTAAAAACACTAAATATAAGTGACAGGAAAAATTACTCGCGTAAATAAATTTTAAAAACTTACAAAATGTAAGGTTCTATTTTATGAATGGAATTAGATTTATTGTGAGATGGATTCTGTGGTCGTTGTGTTTGATTAGACCCATACAGTGAAAAAATATATTTGAAATATATTTTGATGAGCACTTTTGAAATATAAGTAAGTGCTCTAAATTTTCACAAAAAACATACTGTTAGTAAAATATATCTCAATATATTTACTCATTAGCCCTGTCCCTAACCCCGGTGCAAACTGGAGACCTTGCTTGGGGCTGTAACAAGCCGGCCCTTCCATGAATCAACAGACCCAGTATACTTGGTATGCTGAGGTTGTTGCACTGTAGAGTCGAACTTACGACTGTGGTTGGATGATGATCTGGGCCAACAGAATGACTGGATTGGATCCCTAACCCCAACCATAACCTTAATGCCAACCCTAACCTTGAACCTGACCCCTAACTTTAATGCCAAGCCTAACCCTAAACCTGACCCCTAACCCCAATGCCAACCCTAACCCTAAACCTGACCCCTAACCCTAACCCTAACCCTGAGGCCCGAAATGTGTACAGCTAAAGAAGGACATTTCAGCCAGATAATTATTTTCACCACATATATTTTGTCTTTCATCCATCCATCCATTATCTATAGCTCTTATCCATCAGGGTGGTGGGGAAGCTGGAGCCAATCCCAGCTGACTGCAGGTGAGAGGCGGGGTTACACCCAGGGCAGGTCGAGAATCTATCACAGGTCTAACACAGAGACGAACAGCCATTCACACTCACACTCACACCTCTGGGTGATTTACAGTAGCCAGCTGACCTAATCTGCATGTCTTTGGACAGTGAGAGGAAACCGGTGCACCCGGAGGAAACCCACACAGACACGAGGAGAACATGCAAACGCCACAGGAAGTTCCTGTTGCATTTTTTAAACATTGTGACAGTTTCTGGAAATCAGCAACGGAGACCTTGAAATGCTTCAAGAGCCCTGCGTCTGAAACTACGTACATACACAGGTGAGCATAGGTGAGCAGTTAGCATGGTTGCTAAAGGTTGTCATAGTGTTGTCATTGACCTGAAGGTTGTGAGATCAGATCCCACGCTCCTTCTCCCTCAGCTTTAAGGTTTGTTTGAATTCTTTTTGATTCACAGGTCGCATCGGATAAGAACCCAGGACACACGCCCACTTCATCATCATTTCTGAAAAATCCGTCCTCGCTGCCGTTTATCACGCGTTCTCCACGTCCACACCTCTGTTCCTGCGATGGAGAGAGGGTGCTGCTGGAGATTGGTATCCATCGTGATGAGTGTGGCCTTCATCCTTTAACGGAGATGTCGATATCTGCCGCTGCCTCTGAGAGGATGATTATTTCGAGCGAAACAAAAAAGCAGAGCAGTTCTCCGTCCTCCTCCCTAATGGAGTGATAGATCTCACTCCTCACCGGGCAGAGGAGTGCATCCGAGCGCTAAGTCTTTATTTTCTTTTCCAGAGATTCTCCACAGATAACGGCTGAGGATGAGAAGCCTCCCCGCTGAACGAGGAATCAGAGTTCACGCCGCTTATCACACCAGCGCCGTAAAAACAAAGGCAGGAGGCGAGACGAGAGCCATTGTAAAGCAAACAAATAGTCATGTCTCTCTCTCTCTCTCTCTCTCTCTGTCTCTCTCTCTCTCTCTCTCTCTCTCTCTCTCTCTCTCTCTCTCTGTCTCTCTCTCTCTCTCTCTCTCTCTCTCTCT
>JAQQZR010000023.1:536795-549353 GCA_030068235.1 Notoglanidium macrostoma | reverse complement strand
CCCATCTTTACTTCTGAGAGACTCTGCCTCTCTAAGACATCCCTTTTATAGCTAATCATGTTACAGACCTGATATCAGTTAGCTTAATTAGTTGCTCGATGTTCTCCCAGCTGAATCTTTTTAAACTTTCTTGCATTTTCAGCCATTTGTTGCCCCCGTACCAACTTTTTTGAGAACAGTAGCAGGCATCAAATTTGAAATTTGCTCATTTAATAAATAAAGGTGTACAATTTCCCAGTTTGAACATTCGTTATGTTATCTAAGTTCTGTCGTGAATAAAATATTGGCTCATGTGATTTGAAAGTCTTTTAGTTTTCATTTTATTCAACTTTAAAGAACGATTGTACTACTATACCACCTTCTGTTCATGGTATTTGGTGTGTATCACGATCTAAAAGTGTGTGTTTGTGTGTGTGTGTGTGTGTGTGTGTGTGTGTGTATGTGTTTTAGTCACATGACATGACACACGCTCTGTAATCCGTGTTTCCTCTCAGCTCATCCGCAGATTTTCCAGATCAGGGCCTGCAGATTTTTCTTTCTGTATCTGGAGAATACTGGTGTCAGAGTGAGTGTCACACACACACACACACACACACACACACACACACACACACACACACACACACACCAATCCATTTACTGCAGAGTGGACAGGCGAGAGCATGTTAGCAAGATGGCAGTGCTAATAATATCACTTTATCTGGAACAGAGTTAAACACGATTTCGCTGTAGTGCTGAGGAGAAACGCTGTCCGGCCATGATATCCTGTGTATCCTGACTCTGATTGGTCAGATGGTGTTGATTAATTCTCTATAACAGCGGCTCTATCAGTAGCGCAGGTTTATATTAATGCGCACCTGCTAATACGTTATTGTTTCTATAGTAACAGGTGGTCCACAGGGACGTGTACAGCGCATGCTCCACATTAACTGAGTAATCAAAAGTGACGTCGTATCGCGAGTGACAAGACGTTTGCATAATATTTATGGAAGGAGTCTCCAGTGTCAGTAGCATTTATTAGCACTGCGTGGCATTTTTTGTCAAGCTGCACAAATCATCAGAACACCGTAAGCACAGCAAAACACCACCGGAGCAGAGCTACAACTGAGCGACGGTTTGCTGTATGTGACACGGAGGACAGATGCGTTCACATTACAGTTAGATTCCTTTTCTACTTTGGTCAAAAAAAATGATTTGTGATGTTTAGGTGCTGAATTTCAGGATTTTCCAGTCAGGGTTTTGCTTTGGATTTTCAAGTCTGCACAGGTTCTAAATTAAAAACAGATCCCGAGATGTTGTATTTTATCAATCAGAGCATTAACAATGCCAGACATTTCAATATTTGTGAATTTTACACTTACTGATCAGCGTTTCGAGTTCGGTTCAGAGAGACTCGGCCGTCTCAGCAGCTGTTTACTCGGTAGCTCGGTAGATTATCGGCCTTTTCCAAGTGTTTTACATCGTTTCCTCTCAGCTCTGGTGTAACATTTGTCAACACCTGTATCGTGTTCTTCATTTCCGCAGCTGAGAGGATTTACGGAACAAACACTGCACGCTGAGAGGTGAGCTTTCAGAGCAGACAAACGCAAACCAGATGCTGAAATGAAATGCAGAACATCAGCAGGAATCAACGTGGATTCGATTAGTACCAGCAGATCCGAGCGAAAATCTGTGTAATTGTTCACTTATGTGTGTGTGTGTGTGTGTGTGTGTGTGTAGTTTTCAGAGGTCTTGTGCTTGTATTTAGGTTCTGTTTACACTATTTAGCAGCAGATCCCGGGACTGTGCGATGTGTGCAGAGGAACAGTTGGTGTGTGGAATAAATTAGGAGGTGATAAAAGGGGAAGTTTAGAATAAATAACTCACTTATGACGCTGTTCTAGTCTCTTTGTCATCTTTTTTTTACACTTCCAAATTTTATCTCCTTTATTTGAGGGGAAATCCGAGAATCATATTTAGGACTGAAAGCAGGGGTCGAAGCTCGGGTTACCGAGTGAGGTCATGGATTATAATTATAATAAAGAAAAATAAAACAGATCCAGACAAAAGCAGAGAAAACAAAAGGGTTAGTTTAGCTTTATACACACAGCACTTAGCAAACACGTGAGTAAACACACAACGTTTAAACAGACAAAACAGTCAGAAAGGGCTGTAATGGCAACAGGAATCTATGACCATATAAGGATGAGACAAACTAGGACAGATTACAGAACATCAGGGACAATTAATAAGCTTTTGCTGCACACCAGGGCAATTTCCCAACAATTTATAGTTATTAAAATATCATATTCATATTTATATATTAATAATATATATTATTGATGACATTTACATTTTATCCATTTATAGTTACATTTAATGTTTTTGTCAAATGAGTTAGGTCCTGTTGTCACTTACGTTATAGCAGCTATAAACAGTCATTCCTCCATTCACTGTTACACAGCGCTGACACTGGAGACCCTTCATACAGCATACACACACACACACACACACACACACACACACATTCCTCCTCACAGAAAACTGCTCCATATTAAAGATTTTGTTTAATTCGGCTATTATCAGTGATTGAGCTGTTACTATAGAAATGACAACATATTACAGTGAGCGCATTAATATAAAACTGTGACCTGCAGCTGCACTATTGTCAGACCTGCTGTTATAGAGAATTAATCAACACCTGACGACCAATCAGAGTGCAGAGCTGAGTCTACGTTGCTATTTATAACAAGATATTAACCCAAGGTGTGTTTAATTTGTTTGGGAACTACTCATGATAAAGTTACAGGAGCCTACCTCATTACAGAGAGAAATCTCACACACACACACACACACACACACACACACATACACACATACACACAGTGCTCAAACGTTGAGGCGTGGTTAACTGATTTAACAGCAGGAAGGTTTAAACACACACACGCTGCTCCAGATTCTGAACCTTTCATCTGCCTCTTATTCTTTCTCATGAAATCCTAAATGTGTTTTTGTTTCGTTCTGACGGCTGAGATGAGTCACACGTGTGTCACACATGGTCATGCTCGACCCCTGCCGAGCGCTCGCCTTCCCCATACGACTTTCCAAAAAAGTCCTGGGTCAATTGTTTAATTACCGTCTGAGACACTCGAATGCGTCGGCTATATCGGCTCTCGAGGCCGGGAATCTGACTTAAAGTGCCATCTGACTGGAAATGTGCACGGCTAAGCTAAATTAACAATTGATCCCGAGTCTTCGTAATTGCACAGACGGCCATTTTGAGCTGTGAGTGAATGTAAATGCGGCGACTGACCGAGCGTTTGCTCTGCACTGCAGCCCCGCTGGAAATCTGCAGAGCTCGAAACGGATTTTTTCAGAATCTTATGTTACGTGGTTTCCTCACAGCACTAACGCTGCTCAGAACAGAGAACAGTCGCATGATAATCAAATGCATGTTGGTATCATAATACATCATCTGTACAAAAGGCAAAGTAGTGAATCATGGGTAGAAAACCACAAACTATTTCTGTAAAAGCATGAATGAATCATATGGAAAAAAAAGTGAATATAAAACCATTTGTCGTGTGTAAAATAAAAAATCAAATGAGGAAATAAATGAATCGTGATTTTAAAAATCACTCATGGAAATAAAAGAATCGAAGAATCGAGTGAAATTAAATGAAGAATCATTTGTGTAAATAAAGCCACAAGTTAAATGAAACATGGAAAACAATTATTTATGTGAACAAAAATTAGATATGAAAATATAAATCGTGTAGAAAAAAATTAAATGTATAAAACCTATAAAAGTATCAACCATAAAATAAATCATATGAGAAAAAATCACAGATGAAAATAAGCGAATTGTGTGTAAAAGAGTTACATGTGCATTTTTGTACACGATTGTATCATAAAATTGCAAAAATGTGTGAGATTGCACATGATTCATACTCAAAGGATGAGTGCAAATTGTTTGCATGCAGGACTTTACGTTGTGGTTCGCTCTGTCGCCTCTCAGCGAGAAGGTTCTTGGTTCGAACCTGACGACCGACTGGGTGCTTTCTGTGTGGAGAATCTGTGTTCTCCTCGTGTTCTCCTCGGGTCTGTGTGGGTTTCCTCCGGGTACTCCGGTTTCCTCCCACTGTCCAAAGACATGCAGATTAGGTCAGCTGGCTACTGTAAATCACCCAGAGGTGTGAGTGTGAGTGTGAATGGCTGTTCGTCTCTGTGTTAGACCTGGGATAGATTCTCGACCTGCCCAGGGTGTAACCCCGCCTCTCACCTGCAGTCAGCTGGGATTGGCTCCAGCTTCCCCACCACCCTGATGGATAAGAGCTGTAGATAATGGATGGATGGATGTGAGATGCTGAATCTGGCCTCGTCAGGTCAAACGGCGGAAAACATCCTTAGTGTGTCTTACACTGGGGATGATTTGAAACATGTGTGTGTGTGATGGAGAAGTGGACTGGTTTGTTAGGAGAGGGTTGGAGATCGCCTCGAGGCGTCGCTCTGCAGGAAGCCATGCAATTATGCGAGCTGGATTCTCACAGAGAGATTTCAGATATGACACATGAATCTTTTTTTTTTTCTTCTTGCCTCATCTGCGAGTCCCCTGCTCCCTTTAGTCTTAATCAAAGTCTAATTATCTCATCTCATCTTTCGCCTGGACTTTCTTTGCTAAATGGAAGGCGTCGCTGTAATAATCCCACTCGCTCGCCACTGTCCACTCGCGAGTGTGTTATCTCTGCCCTCGAGCTACACATCATATGTCTCTCGTTAGGCAGCCGGGGACTGAAAGGCTGCTTACTATTAGCAGGAAATTGAATTTGGAGGATGGGTCACTCCAGATAGACCAGAGTAACTGCGAGCATTTCAAACCCAGGCGATGGTAACACCAGAGTTTCAGCTCCAGCATCTCGTTTACCTTCAGCTCTACAGTGAGATTGTAGTTTTATCACATTACACGTTTTTCTTCCGCCTTCAGCTCTAAGATAAACTAAAAAGACCTCTGAATGCTTAAACGTCATACATCCCATAATAATGCCTAAAAAATGTAGTCTGTACTGAAAAAGGTGACTGAAATAAAATTACCATGAGCATGTGTGATAATGACAAACAGCATACAATGACATTTATAGTGTTTTATTTCAATAACTTACAAGAGACAAATCAGCACAAATGTTCACTATAAGAATGGGCGATAGGACTGGAATATTACATCACGCTACATGAAGACATTTCTACAAAACATCATACGTAGCAGTAAGAAAAAAAAAGTTCTTTATGTCCACAAGATGAAATGAAAAATAGAAATAAAATAAAAAAAATGAAGAAAATATTTTTTTATTGTGTTCTGCAATTTTAAACTTTGCTTAAAAATAGATATACAAACAATAAACACTAAAAATAAATAACAATGCTAAACAATACAAAATCAACTAAATAATTTTGTAGGCATTAAATAAATAATAATCATGAAAATAATAAAATAAGAAGACGAACATACAATAAACAACATTTTTACAACAAAATAATTTAATACTGAAAAAGATATGAAAGTAAAAATTTATATTGTCCAATGTTAAAACTCAGTACAAGATTTAACATCAGTCAGCTACATGCAGTGAGAGTTGTGATTGTTTTCAAACAACAAACCTCAGAAATGTGATATTTATCGCTGTTACGTGTAACGCGGTTTGAGAATTCAGCACACAAGTGCGTAAACTCGGCATGTCAGGAAAACAGCAAGAAACAAGAAACACAGGAAACGACAATGAATGAAACTTCACAATCAGCAAAGGCGCCAGAGAGGTTTGAATAAACAACCTACTCAAGGGCTGAACTCAGAACAGGTGCGCACATTAGGTAACAGACCAATGACAGGAGAGGGGCGGAGTCAGCACCAAAACACAGGTACATGGCAATGTAAACTAAAAAAAAGAATGAAATACCTCAAATGTAGTTTTGCTAGGTTTTTGCTACAAGGCTAATACATAGATTTTGCTGTAATTTCTTCAGATAACATTGTTAAGCTATGTGATGTGATTACTAAATAAAAAAAGCAGCAAAAGATCAAATGAACACCACATTTAAACTTTGGGAGGCGGAGCCTAGTGGGTGGAGTCACATTGCACAAGAGTGCATTGTGATAATGAATGACATTACAGCGTTCAGATACACGGTGAAGTTTTTTTCATGTTTATAATTGACAGGAATCCATGTTTTTTTTCCTGAACCACATCAAGACGCGTGTGACATCGTATGACATCACTGAAGAAGTGGGCGTGGCCTGAGGCAGAGCTTTATACTATTCTATTCATTATCTGTTAGGTAAATTAGATTAACCTCACAGCTTCACGTCTCGTGACGTTCCTTTCCGCCCATCTGCTTCCTGTTTATCTCCAACAATTCTTTTCTGACATTTTTTTTTAAAGCTGAAATGCGTGTTATATACGAAGGCCGGAGCATGTCCGAGAGACTGTGAAGGACGACCAGCGAGACTAGTGAACTCCGTGTTGAATTTACAAGCCAGAACAAATAAATTTTACATATAGTGTGTCCTTCTCGCCAGCCATCGTGGTGATGAAGCACCACAATCCTTTCCAACTCTCACCCTGAGATACACTTCCACCCCCCTGCACCCCCTCCACCCCCACCTCCTCCATCCTGCAGCCCTTCCATTCTTGTTTAGCAGCTAAGAGAAAGCGAACGCCGCCCGTGGCTTCTCAGAGCGCTTTGAAGCTGCCAGACAGCTCGTAACAAATGAGCGAATGTCAGGACGGAAAATGGGCCGGCCGAGATGATTAGTGTTCTGCTACAATCTGGTAAGGTTTGACCTTTCGGGCTCGCCGTAATTCCCTTCCACAGTCAAAGTGAGACGAGGCCAGATGTAAAATGAAGGATGTTAAATATCTGTCACTCTGTTGGCTTCTGTCTCAAACATCTATTCATCTCAGTTCCTTGTATTTTCTTTACTTTCTAGCGAAGAGACTCGTCTCCATTTGATCTCCACCGGAGGCGTTGTGGGGGGAAAAAATGGTGCTGTCAGGAGCACATATAATAGCAGAGTCCCTTGTGGAGGATGGAAACGTATTCGACAACGGCTGATGGGTCTCGGGCGCAAAAATGTGTGATGGAGATTACATGTCACCGGATCAGAGAGCCACGTTGATAAAGAAGATAACAAACAAGAAGAAGAAGAGGAAGAAAAAACGAAGAGCCATGAGAGTAGAGAGCAATGTTTCAGGAAGCCTTGAAGGAAAGTTGCTGACACGAAAGTCTCAGCGCATCAGATTCAAAATCCAAAATATAGAACATCCAAGGTTACACACAAAAACAAATGTTCACAAACTCCACTGGAAACAGACCAAGCACAATATTCAGAGTCAATGATTTAATTCTATTATTAAATTATTCAAATTATTCAGGGTAACTTGTAAGCCATTTGTGTCTACTGTCTAGATCACCTGCTTTAAATACACTCACCTTTATACCTGAAAAAATAAAATCAGGGATAGAAAATACTGACTGAAGAAGGAATTAAAATTTTTTTATGAATTGTGTCCTATTTATGTACTTAATATTGGTCTCCATATGGACATTCCGTTGTGTGTTTGAGTGTATATACAGACAAAACATACATTTTACATTTTGACATGCTGTAGTTGCATCAAACTGTCAGACGGTGGCGCTGGACTTAACACTGCACCTTACTCGAGCCAACATCACACAAGAAACACGCTCTTAAGCTCAAGATCAGAATCGAGCGTAACTGAGACACGCCCATTTTAGACAAACCCCGCCTCCTTCATGTATAACTGTCAAGTTCTGAACAGCGCATAAATCCGTAGTTACATCTGAGAGCTCTGAATACTGATGTGTGGAATTTTAGTAATAAATCTTCACTGAACTGATAAGAGGACGGTATTGAAAAATACAGTTAGCGTTAGCGCTCTCTTGCTGAGAAACAAAGATCCTCCTGTGATTCTGACGAGCTGGCGATTCTCAAACCCTTGCCAGTGTTAAAAGGTTTAAATTATTCAGCCGCGCTTGAGGCCGAAGTCGGGCGCTGAGAGCCGGACGCACATCTGCTCAGGACCGAATTCAATATTCAAGACCTGCAGTGTGATCAATGCAGCACAGTCCAACACACAGCATGGTGGGAACGATTCGCCATTCACATCTCGGCAGCACAACAACATGCAACTCACTCGCTAATTGGGAAGCAATCGCGGTTTTGTGTTGGTTTTTTTATTACATGCTCTTCCCAGCTAACCATTCATTTAAATCTCTGGGAGATTTACCAAATATCAAAGACTAAACCGAAGATTTTTGATGGGGCTGAATTATACTAGTGTTAAGTTCATGTGAGAGAATAACAGTGGGCCTGGAAGAGAGCCTTGTGGGACACCGTAGTACACTTTTGTAGGCTCTGATGAATCTATTCATTCTAATAAGCTAATAATTTTCTGATATGTTAGATCTACAGCAGGAAAAACTCAAGGCTGACTTTTCACATATCTCTAGTTCCTGATCAGCAACTGAATAAATATTCTGCCTTGTCTTAGCTGATGTTTGTTAGATCTTTGTGGTGTTAGATCAATCGTGCTACTCTCCTCTTATTCTCCAGACAGGTTGGGTTCTCCCTCAGCACCACCTCATCTGAGCACTTCAAAATACAGGTTAGCTAGCATGGATAAACGTTCTCTCTCTCCTCGAGCCTGCTAAGTTAGCTGGGTTCCCTTCATATCTCCCTTCATTCTCACTTAGCGATATTTCTACACTCCAAGCTTTAGTGTTAACACAACAACACTGGGGCTGGAGTTGGTTTCACTCCAGCAGGTCAAGCTCTTTCCACAGCAATGGTGGACCTGTGGCTGGGTTGTCAAGTGGATTTCTTTCATTACATTCCCACACTGTTAAGTTTTGAGCCTGTTATGTTAGCAAGATTGCTAACAGAGCGTCACTGGGACAATCTCTGAATGACTAGCTGGCCCTCGGTTGCACACGACTAGCCGGTTGCACGTCATAAAGCGTGCTGAATTTGGGTAAATAAAATATGAAGAGTGACCCAATACCAGCACTCAACCACGTGTCGAGCAGCTAGTCCAGTCCAGCGTACCTCGGCGTACCTGTATCCCAGTCCTGCACACACACAGGAGAGCGCCATGAAGTGCTTCAGAAGCTCTGGGTGACTCGTACATGTCAGACTGAGTCGTGTCAATGCAGCTGAAGTGTGTGTGATAAAAGCGGAAGCAGTAGAAGGATTTCTTTCTCGGAAAACAACGAACTCGTCACTCGTGGGAGACAGGATACACGTTGAGAAAAGCTTGCAGTAAATAAACAGAGACAGCCATCACACTGTCTTCGTTTTCTATCCCCAATCTCTACAGGATGAAATCATTCACGCAGGTTACCCTCTACAAAACGTACATGATCTTCATATGCGATATTTACACAAGTGGTTTTTAAACACTTCACCAGTCTTTCACATGTAGTGCCACTTTCCATTCTTATTGTCACGTGACCATGTTTCTCCCACCTTGTCCGTTTATTTTGCATTTAGATATTACACAGGATTCGTTTCTTTTCTTTTTTTTCTTCATCTATTTCACGTATTTTCACCAGTTCAAATTTTTGCGCTTTATTATTTTACACATACTGCACGATTTCCCCCCCACATTATTAGATCTTACTAGAACTTTACTGGAACTTGGGCATAACATGAGAAAAGTACCCCTGTGATCACTTATCACTCATATAATCATGTAAAGTTTGGACAGGTCACGCATAACACCACGGCTGGAATGTCCACCACCCACTAGAGCTGCTGTATTTATTCATAAACACACAGACACACACACTTCTCCGGCTGTGTCCTGTCACCGGGTCATTTATTAGAACCGCAAACTGGCTGGAAATCCTGTTAGCTTGGATAGTGCGGTGAATCAGCAGGACGTGTGCCGTTAGCGCTACATCATCGCATTGCTTTTTACAACACTATTAGAATAAATAACCTGCAGGCTGATGTGAAGACGCACAAATCGCTTTCACACAATCAGAGCATGAGGAGACAGTCTTCAAAATTTAATATCTGAATTCAGAACCATTGGACTCCAAACACCGGGAGAGTTTAGAGGGATGAAGGCCTGCGCCGTTTCGCTCTTTCGCCATTTCCCGGAGACGTGCATGAGATGAACGTATTCATAATTCATACGTTATTTTCTTCCCTCTTTCCTTCTGCAAACTGAATACAACTCCAGAAAAAGGGGAGAAGTGTTTTATTATTATTGTTATTTTTTGTCTCGAGTTGCATTATGTACACCTACGAGATACAAGGACGTGATTAGCCCGAGTGTGATGAGTGTCTCAGCGCTTTGTGTATTATTGTGTATCGTGACTTCTGTTCTCTCGACAACAGACAAGCTCATCTTCTTCATTAATACCGTCTGCTTCTCCCCTGATGGCCACAAACAAGATCGACAGCCGACAGATCCGCAATAGAAGGAGAGAGAGAGAGACAGAGAGAAAGACGCAGACAGACAGCGTTATGATTATGATGAAAAATACTCATGCAAAGTATTCACCTCATCCGCTCATCTTACATTATAATCCAGAGTACGAGTAAAGAGCAGAGTCCAAACGTCTCCATTGTCTCTCATCAAACACTAATGCAAATCATTTCCTCTGTTTAAACTGAAACGAATCCAGACTGAAATCGCTGAATATCTCAAGCAAATGATGAAATAATGGGAATATTTCTACTGGTTCCTCCTGGGATCTTATGTGTTTCTGGTGGACTGTTGTAATCATTTAATGGAAAATGCTAATGGTTGCTAATGGATTCATAAGATTCTACCATTTTAAAATACAGCACAAGTTTTTTTGGTTTTTTTTCAAAATTCATATTTTTCTCATTTTCAAACCAAATTAAAGGCGTCCAATCAGAGAGTGCCATTCGCAATCATGACCATGTGATGTGATGACTCCGCCCCTTCAACAGAAAAGTCCTGTACATCATAAATAGAGTTATACTAGAAATATGTGATTTGAGATAGAACAGAATGGAAAGGTCATGTGACTGATTCCCATCACCGCTTCCCTAAGGAGACGTCTGTCTTGATAGAACCTGTTGTTTATTGTCTCCATCCAGAACGTTTTCTCAGTTTTCTCAGCGCAGTGAAGTGGAAACGGTTCCCCAGAGACGGCGCGATGACGTTCTTTCTTTTCCATCCTGAAAGCTTTTTACAGCCTGTCACTGAACACATCACAGTTTTTCCTCTTCTGCTTTTTTAGCACTAGTTAAAAGAAGCCCTGACACGGCCGCACCTCTCTCCCAGCTCCTGTCCTTCTGCTTTCTCACCTTTCTCTCTTCTATCGACACATACTGTACATCACAAACACGTCCCGCAACCCCACATCTTCTGCCTTCTCATAAATGCAGAACGATTTTCCTTCTGGCTCAGGTTCAAATGCCAGGGCTGGGAAGAAGAACATGTCTTTTCTGTTAGAATTTATTCTGACAGGTTACACTGAAGACAAAACTCATACAGAAAAAAAACGTGGTTTAAGATGGTTTGTCAAAAACAATAACCTTGCGTTGGCCAATAGTCAGCTAATCTAATAGGCTAATTAGCTGTTAGTAAGAATGCAAAATGAATTGAATTAAATGTCTCAAATTGATTCATAGCTCTCGTGTAAACAAAGCTAACGTTAACAATGCTAACACACAGAAATTCTGATTGCAAACTAGCCAACATCATTCCAAATTTTACTGAAACCAGGAATGTTATTCACAGCTTCTATAACCTTTCATCTAAAGTTAGGCTAGTCACCTCACTAATATGATATTAGCTAACATAGCCATTATTAGCTAGCTAACGTGCAATAACCAAAACTTGTGTGTGATCTTTTGTATGTGAACATGCTACATTGCTCCACATTACAGCTAGCGTCTCCGTTGGAATAGCTAGACCAGCGTCTATGTGTTCTAACCATGTTCTAGCATACACATGACTCCAATTCCAACTTTCTGGTTTATTTCAATTCCTGTCTCACATCAGATTTGGCCATGTCCCCTCATTATCAGCTGTTTATATCCTTAAGCTTGCAGTGTGTCCTTCAAGAGTCGTTGCCTTGTAACAGCAGTCTGTTTTGTGCTCTTTTTTTATAGACTAGTGTCCTCAGTTCCCTATTTTTATACGCTGTTAGTTCCTCATTGTTTCTTCTACTTCATTTTCTTACTCTTTAGAGTCTGCTAGGCTCTTTTCTGTTTTTATTTTCCCAGTTTTTCTATTTTGTCTGAAATTTGATAAGTGAATAATTACAAACCTGATGATATGACCTTTATCAACTTTAGCTTAGCTAGCATAGATGAATTCTGGCTTTAAAATCAGTCCATAAAACATTTCTACACATTACTATTTCACAGACAAATTACTATACGATTCACGTTCTACCATCTATAATGACTCATTTATGATTCACTATCCAATTGACACACGATTCACTATCTGATTCACATTTGATTTACTATTCAATTCACAAATGATTCACTATCTGATTCACACACAACATTCA
>JAQQZR010000023.1:514775-527865 GCA_030068235.1 Notoglanidium macrostoma | reverse complement strand
GTTTGTGTGTGGGTGATGTTTGTGTGTGGGTTTGTGTTTGGGGGTGTTTGTGTGTGGGTTTGGGGGATGTTTGTGTGTGTGTTTGTGATTGGGGGTGTTTGTGTGTGGGGGTGTTTGTGTGTGTTTGGGGGGTGTTTTGGTGGAGGGGTTGTGTGTTTGTGTGTTTGTGTGTGTGTGTGTGTGGGGGGGGGGTGTTTGTGTGTGTGTTTGTTTGTGTGTGGGGTGTGTGTGTGTGTTCCCAGCATAAAAATTCTTCAGTATCTGAGAGACGTTAAATGATTTGGACTTTGCTTCTATTCTGCACTCACTACAGAACCTCATTAGAACGATGACAGAAATGTGTGTGTGTGTGTGTGTGTGTGTGTGTGTGTGTGTGTGTGTGTGTGTGTGTGTGTGTGTGTTATTGGCACAGCCCACTGAATCATGAGGTTCTGTAATTGAATAAAGGACTTGCCTCATGAGCTCTATTTAGAGCCGGCCGTGTGGAGACTCACATCACCGTGAACACCGTCGACTCGCTACCAAGCCTCCTGTTTCACCTCGGCTCTATAGTTTCAGTTCTACACACTCAGTTCTACAGCTTTGGTTCTACTGACTTGGTTCTCCACGTTTGGTTTTCTATACTTGGTTCTTCTCACACTGTTCTCCAAATCCCTTTTTCCCACCCTTGGTTCTCAGTGCTTGGTTCTAAATGCTCGGTTCTCCACAGTCAGTTCCCAGTGCTTGGTTCCACACACTTGGTTCTCAGGATTTCGCTCTTATCTGTTCTTCCGACCACTTCCTCACTCCTTTGTACTGCCTCTTTGTTTCTCTTTCTTTTTTCTCTCTTGCTTTTTACTCTCTCCATCTTCTTTTTGTTTTCAACTTATCATGACTTTTTCCCTTCCCAGCTCGCTGCATCGCTGCATGCACATCATCATCTTTACTTTTTAATAACTGACTAAACAAATGATTGTTAGTAGAAGGCTGTTGCTGACAATCAGTTATAATATATGTATATATATATATATATATATATATATATATCCACAGTATATATATACTGTATGTGTGTGCGTGTGTGTGTATGTGTGCGTGTATACATGTGTGTACGTGTGTGTGTGCGTGTGTGTCAGCAGTGAGGCGACTGCAGGAGCTAAAAATGGGGTTTTAATGTGGGTCTGCTTAGCGCTCGTTTTCACCGGAGACGGCCGTGACGTCCCACAAATGCCAAGTTCAGTCAGACGAGAAAATCATTAATTACAGTGAAGTGAGTGTAGGAGCCTCCACATCGACCGCCAACTCACGGCTCGTCACAAATAAACACACAAAAAACACAGACTGTGGGCTAAATTGAGAACATGAGCGCGCGCGCACACACACACACACACACACACACACACACACACACACAATGACGTTCTGGTAAATCACAGACAGAGACACGACGTGTATATTCACTTAGTTTATTTCTCAATCACTGATTTTTGTCAGTTTTCCTGAAGCTGTAAGTTTTCCCACATCTACAGGATGGACAAGTTTACACTTCGTTGTAGTTTCTCAGTAACATGATGTAACAAGCTGCATTTTTTTGTCTTATTAAATGATTAACTAAAAGAGAATAAAGAGAGGCTGGTGAGGGAACAACCATTTATAGCTGCTATAATGCAAGTGACAACAGGAACTAATTCGTTTCACCGACATTTAATGCAGCTGTAAACATATAAAAAGGATGATGCGTTGTTCTTTAATTAATGAAAAATTGTAATTGATGGTAAATTGTTGTGGTATTAGAGGAATAAACATTAGGGTGGGGTGATCAAAGTCTTCCACAACATTAAATATAACCATAAATGTGTAAAACTGACATCTCATTCTTTATGAAGTAGAAAATGACTTCTTGCTGGGGTGTAGTAAGACAAATAATAAACACAACTGAGAGCAAAACAAAGACCTGCTTAACTATCGAGGATGATGAAATGGAGTAATATTTAATAATGTAAATAATGGAGCTGTTGTTTGCAAGTTATTTATGCTAGCTGATATTTTCCAAGAACACTTGACTAGCTTATTTAATAGTGAGCTAAGGCTAGCCATTTTTATTTCTAATTGAAAGCACAGTTTAAATTAATTATCCTTTTCCCAAATGATGCAGAACAGTATTCAGATTAATTGGTCCTGGTTTAACAGAACAGCTTCTTAAGGAAAATCTGCATTTTTCGCTTTGCTAACTGATGAAAGAAAATTACTCCTTTGATAGCGTGGATGTTTGTGTGTGTGTGCGTGTGTGTGTGCATGCGTGTGTGTGTGTGTGTGTGTGTGAGCTGACCCGCGCGCCTGCCCGGGAAAGCCTTCCAGTTGAGAAATCGAGGCCGAGACAAACAGCCGCATCTCCGGCGATTAAAGGCGTGTTGTGAAAACCACACATTAATAAGATATGTACATTATGGACTCGAACATCCTCTCAGCTTCAGATGAAAAATTAAAGAGGAGTGGAGAGAAAGCCAGAAATAAAGCACGGACCCACCGAGGCACATTAGAGCCATCAATAAGTCAGGAAATAAAAAAAAACCACAATTTAGAGAAGAAAAGCAGCTTGAGGTGCTTTAGAGCTGTGAATCTTCCTGCAGGTTTCAGGTTTTTTTCTGAAATCCGCAGCTTAATCACTCTTCCTCTGTGTGCTCTGTACCGCCTATTAGCCTGAGCCCTGTGTGTGTGTGTGTGTGTGTGTGTGTGAGATTGGATTTCCAGACTAAACCCTCCCACGCTCCCCCTTTCCACCCCCGGCTCGTCCTTAGACTTTTCCGGGATCCAGAGCGAAGTTTATGTTGCAGCTAATGTATGCTAGTGCTAGCGTTAGTCTTAGCGTTAGCTGGCTAAGACATTTACATGCAGCACGAGCTAAACGCCTTTAGCAGCCCGTGCCTCGAGCAAAAACCTGTTCACTCTGAGTAACAGTCAGATTTTATTTTCTGTCCACAATGCTGCTTTCTTCTTTCACGAGAATAACTCCGTGCTTGCAAAAGATTTAAGATTTATGAACTACAAGATATACTAAAGCTTTATTAAGTGGAACGAGCTAAAAGGCCGTCGTTTCCTCGCGGTTCTGTACACACGGTTTCAGAGGTCTGCTGACGTGTAATACATTTTAAAAGTGATGGTTTGCTGAGAGGGGAATGCAGCACCATGCTATCATCTGGATTTGTATTCGGGTTTAAACCTAAAGTGGGCGTGGCGTACTTTTTTTATCAAGCCTGCAGGTATGATGGGAAACCTACCGCTCTACCGCCGGGAACACTCGACTAGAGACGGGCACGTTCACGTTATTGTCTGTGTTAATATTCGTGGTAATGTCGGTGTTAATGAACACTACACGTGGAAAGACAGTGGCAGAAACGTCGCACAGG
The DNA here is from genome assembly GCA_030068235.1 of Notoglanidium macrostoma. NCBI lineage: Eukaryota > Metazoa > Chordata > Actinopteri > Siluriformes > Auchenoglanididae > Notoglanidium > Notoglanidium macrostoma. Next base: position 524,479 of record JAQQZR010000023.1, on the reverse strand, counting down.
CAGAAACCCGGGCTCAGGATGGAACCCCGGACCGTGTAGCAGTGAGGCAGCGGCACTACATCCATACAGGAAATGCACAAAGAGATCGTGTTAATGTGAGTTATTAAAGCATGATACATGGTGTTAATCGTGTCCCCTGCTCTGTCCATGCATCAGGAGGAGATCGTTTTCTTCTTTATATCTTTAGCCATCTGTTTATATTTCCTTCCAGTACAGCAGTAAGATTCTCATCACTTCATCTCAGTGACCAATTAAACAATCCTGATGGAAACTAAGGTCCAATATTCCTAAAGGAACCTTCTGAAATTGTTAATCATCTCGACTCAAACAGGAACTCATGAGAGCTGTTTGAGGGAAACACTAACAGCCACATCGTCACTATCAGGCCTGCCGTTCCTCTGCGGTTCTTTATGGGAGGTTATCTAAACTCAGCCACCCGTGAGGAGAGGAGACGCTTTACTGCTTCACTGAGCTTCAAACCCATCTCCTGTCCTCCTCTGACCGCTCTCCACTAATTCTCCCTCTACCTCAAATCTCCAGCAGTGGAGGAGCAGGTATGTTCTCGTTTACTCACCACTACTCCAGGTTCTGGCACACCTGGAACCTTCATGAGGAATATAAGTCAAGAATTTGGTTTTTGTAAGATGCTGATGTTCTCTGCATCTCCTTCAGCTCATCAGGAGTAACAGCGTACTCCATTACGTGGAGTACATTCATAGCGTGGAGTACGTTTCTTTGTCATGAAATTCTCCAGCAGGAGAACCAACCATCTTTCCCATTTTTCCAATTAGACATCAGTTTTTCGAGGAACCAAAACTTTTAGAACACTTTTTTGCTTTCTTTGATGATTCAGGTTCTAGATGTCCTTGACTCAACGTGTTTTCTTTTCTTTTCTTTCTAAAACCACCATTTGATGAAGTGGAGGTGGTTTTGTTTTGTGTTCTCCTCCTGTGATTCCTCCTGACTAACGATTAGATCTCCAGCAGTGGAGGAACCAACATGCTGGTCCATTTAGATCCCACTAGTTTTTATTTTTTAGTAGAGAACTTCTGAAACTCTCTCCAGTCAAGCCATGAGAAGTTCATTTTCTGAAGCTCAAAAATCACAAGCATGTCTCCAAGAGCTTCACAGGTCCGTCCCCAATCAGCACCCTGCAGATTCACACTCTTCATGGAAGACAAGGAACAATGAAAGGAACCTCAGGGGGGCAATTAAAGGAGGAGACCCCCCTCTGGGTGGGCAGAAAAGGTGATAATGTGACGAGGTGACTGTAGAGCATTGTAGAGCATATGATATGAAGCAGAGTAAAAGAACAAGGCACATCAAAGTGACAATACATGAAAAGCGCAAGCAGAAAAACCTCTTTACGCGTCCTCTAGGGGCTTATCATGTTTAAACAAGCATCAACAAAGACAATGTAGAAATCTAGCGTTCAAGTTATTGAATGAATTATTAATAATATTTGCAATAAACAGATCTTCTGAAGAGTTAATGAATTGGTTTGGTTACTAAGCAACATAAAGGACAAAGATTCCAATGTTTGAAGAGAATGACGTTAGCATGACGGCTTGATTGGTGCGTTAATATAAGATTTTAGAAACAAAACTATCTGTTTAATAAAAAAATATTTTAATGGTGAGGAAATTCAAATGTAACCACATGTAAGATTTTGAGCCAGATGCAAACCCGAGCCAAAGGACAGAGCAGTAGAACTGCAGAAATGCCACGGGATCTGGAGGTTTAAGAGAATAAATTCTGGATAGTGCACATAAAATGTTTTACAGTAGTAATTTGTATAATTATTTGATCATCGGTAAAGGTTTAATGCGGTATAATAATAATAATAATTATAATAATGATAATAATAATAATAGTTTGGAAGTTGTTAAAAATGCCTTCTTGGCCTTACTTCATCTTCATAAGCACAGACCATAATTACATCATCTGTCTTATTCATAATTTCACATCCTGATCATTTTCCCTTTTTTTAATTTTTTTTTTTTTTATTTAATGGACTCTTTTCCATGTTTGCTAGTCGTGTAAGACTAATGCTCAGTGTTAAAAATAAATAAATAACTATTTAAATAAACAGTAGCATTATAAAATGTTAGTGTTCTCCTTGGAGGGGAAGCCGATATTGTCATCGGTTTCTAAATTACACAGGGCCTCTCCATGGAGCTCCAACTAAACATGCAATCAAACCTCATACTCGTCTGAATGGTAGCAATTATTTCACAGTGCAGAGAAAAAGCCGCTCAGGTCCTTACATGCCCTCGAGGGTGCCGCTATTTACAGACGTCGTGCAGGAGGACAGAAACATGGCACGTGCTTCAAGCAAATGAAAGACCGTGTTAAAAAACACAAGGCTCGGAAACCAGCGCTTCATCCTCACGGAGCTGCAGCTGAAAGCGACGACTCGCCAGATTATTCGGTTCAACGCAAGCGCTGACCTTAGAAACACTGCAGCAATGTGTCTGATAAAACACTGTAATTATATAATTATACTGACACAACATTTAGTTCATTAATGAAATGTCACACATTTCTGTCTGAGGTGACGGAGTTCAACAAAATACATTAAAATCACAAATCTTGAAGCCATGCAGGCTGAACTTGTTAAAATGTTAAAAATACCACAAAAAAGCAAAACAAGAAATGCCACGGAAGACTCACAAACAACCAAAGGAGCAAACAGAAACCTGGGAATCAAAACAATCTAACTGACTAGCTAAAGAACAATGGAACTAACTAATTAACTAACTTAATAACTAACACAAAATGCTTGAGCATCACAAAAAAATCAACCAACCAACCAAACAAAATACCTCAGCAAAACAAAACTATCCAAAATCCCAAATCAACATATAAGAGACCTGAGCATCATGAAAAAAAACACAAAAATCCCAAATGAACAAAAAGAAAATATCAGAACATCAATCATACACAATTAAGAAAAAATTTAACTTAAAAACCAACACAAACAAACAAAAAAAAAAGTCTGAGAATCACTCAAACAAACAAACAAAAATCAGGAAACGACAGAATAAAGTCAGGACTCGTCCAATTCTCCAAATTCATGCAAAACGTATAAACATTTACTTTTCCATAATGCGATTAGCCTGAGCATTCTGGGATGTGAGGGCGGGGCAGGAAAGGGTGGGGCTTCAAAAATAAATGATCTTTCTAAATGGACTCGCTCTGACACCACAGTTCAGAGGAGTGGAGCTTTCCATCATTAGTGCAATGATAAACCATAAATCACATAAAGGGGGGCGTCATTACTTTAGTGCATTAGCTCATTACATTAGTACATCAGTGTAATAACGAGAATTGTACAGAAAACGATCTTATTAAAATGGGGCTGAATTCATCAGGACTAAAAACGTTCCTACAATACAATTTTAAAATTAATCACCTGACTTTAACTAATAACCTATAACGATTCTGAGCAACAGCTACTCCACGTTTCTGTTCCACAGCCGAGGTTCTCCTCCTATTCACAGCCACTCTCTCCGAAACTAAGCGAAGAACCTTCAACATTGTTTCCCTTTCAAAAAGGATTCCAAGTAGAGTGTAGTATTGGATAGAACCTTAAAGTATTTCTCTACCTAACAAACTATAAGAATCCTTAACAGTTCTAGATTTAACCATTTTAAGAGTGCTTAGTCTTTTATTGAGGTTCTTTTTAGAGCCATGGTCACAGCATCCATATCAGTAAATGGAACGCTTACTTTAGTACACAGATGATTAGTTTTTGGATAATTAAGAATGTTATTTTTCAAAAAAAGTGATCTTTAAGAGTTCTTTAGGGATTAATCAGATGATTAAAGGTCTTTGCTTCCAAAAAAGGGTTCTTCAAGAGTTCTTTATGGAGTAATTGTACAATTAAAGGTCTTGGCTTCCAAAAAGGGTTCTTCAAGAGTTCTTTATGGAGTAATTGTACAATTAAAGGTCTTGGCTTCCAAAAAGGGTTCTTCAAGAGTTCTTTAAGGAGTAATTGTGGAATTAAAGGTCTTAGCTTCCAAAAAAGGGTTCTTGAAAGGTTCTTTAAGGATTAGTCAGACGATTAAAGGACTCTACCTCCAAAAAGGGGCTCTTAAAGCGTTCTTTAAGGCTTAATTGTATAATTAAAAGACTTAACTTCTGAAAAACAGGGTTCTTCAATGGTTTTTAAGCAGTACTCAGATAATCAATGGTCTCAGCTTCCGAAGTAGGGTTCTTCAAGAGTTCCTTAAAGGGTTATTGGACAATTAAGAATTGTTTAGCTTCTAGAAAAGGGTTTTTTTAAGGGTTCTTTGGATAATTAAGGATTTTGCTGTGTATTTGTGAGGTAAAGCAGGCTTCTGATGTCTGTAGTTATAGAAGCATTGAAAAAAACACAATATATCCTGCAGTAACCTAAATATTTCACTCGGTTTCCTGCTCGGTTCTCAGGGGAACCTTGGTGCTTTGCCTCCACAGAAGCGGCTCAGCGTCGACTGAATGATGACACCGTATATGACGAGGTATGTAATCTTTAAGATGGCCGATCACTGGGCTGTGCAGAAAGTTTTACAGGAGATTATCGCAGGGTGACCTTGACAGCGCTGAGGGCTGCGACAGAGCCACAGAAAGCTCTTCGTGGTTCATAAAAATGCTTAACTTGCACATTTTTCTCCTCCGTCACGCTGAAAACAGCAGCTTTCCACCGCACTGAGACGAAAAATTTTAAAATAACCCCAAACTGCAGCGTGAGTGATGCTTTCAGCAGACATAATGCAGGGGTGAAAATTCTCCCGAATCAGAAAATAACATTGCGCAAGTTTTTTCTTCTTCTCTCGAACCAGAGGAAATAACAGCCTGGTCATGTAGCTGCTGGTTTCATGAAATCTGCCCTTCTCTCCCTCTTTCAACTCGTTTGGTACAGCGACAGCAACCACGGTACTCTAAAAATACGCTCCCCACAGCGGCGCAGATAAAAGGCTCGCCTCGCCTCGCTGCAGGCTCCAGGCGGTGCAAACACTGTGTTTATTTCCGCAAGTGTGTTTTGCCAAGATTACAGCCACCACTGTGCAGCGTGGCACAAGAGAAAGAAAAGAAAAAAATTACCCTTTCTTTCTTTCTTTCTTTCTTTCTTCTTGCTCGCTATCCGAACCATGATTGAGCTTGAGTTCTTGATTGCATTATAGGTGGTGTAATAGGTCTGAGGTCCGGACGAGGCCCCGGCTGATCTGCGTAACCCGGTGAAACTACCTGCATCCCACTCTGTATTGCAGCTCTCAGCTCAACTTTTATCCTGATTAAAATGAAAATTGTGCAATTTTATATGTTTTTAGAGGAGGGAAGATAAAGGTTGTGTGCCTTCCCATCACCAAATATACAGGAAATGCTTCCATGTCATCTGTAAGAGGGTCATTGGGTGTGGGGTCAGAGGTCAGGAAGAAGATAATGAAACAGAATGGAGGGTTTGATAAGATCTGATAAATTCCTCATTGAGTATTCACTGATTTTAAACCATAATTCATTTTTTTTTGTGAGTTAGCTGGTTTGAGGTGGATTTTCCTGAAGCATGTGTTGGAATAAAGCGCTAATTCCAACTGGATTCGTTTGACACACGAATAGGTAATGAAAATATTTCAAAAGTAACTCTGGGATTTTAAGTAATATTTGGACAGGATTCATTTCCTGATAAGTTTTTCAGTGTGCGTCTGCAGTAATTCTGTTCAAATCACAAGTGAACTCTGCTTAAATGACGGAGATAGGCGTGTCTCGTTATCATGTACACACACTCGTCACACTAAAAATCTCATGCATTCTACACACACTAAGCTAATTCTGATCTTTGGTGTGTGACTTGATCATACGCAGGTCACATGTCTGTAGTATGTTCCTCAATAACTCAACAACTTGCATAAAACTCCCCAGTGTGTCGCTTCTCTGACATGAGCTTTAAACATCACCTGTAAATCATTCTCTGGTCTGAGAACATCTGAATGTATGGAGAAAGTGAATCGACTCTGAAGTGACTCACTGCAGGAACTGAATCAAACACGGTGTGTGTTTTGGATGGATTTCTACATGCATTTGATTTGTAAAGGTTTGTTTCTATGGCCATATGTCTTAGCAATGAATATAAGAGTCTTTGTGGGCTTTTTTTCCTTTTTGGTTATTTAATTATGCGCAGTGTGACTCTAAACCAGACAAAAATAGCAAATGAGTCAAAAGAATCAGTCACACTCTGATTCCAACTTGACACACTGAGGCGTCAAAACTCCAGTATCTCGTGTTGTTCCCATTAACTGAGCACTGACTTGCTTATTAAAGTTCTAATATCCGTTCTTTCTAATCAACACAGCGAGTGTGGTTATCTAACACGGCCAAGCTGTTCTAATCCCATTCACACGTGGGATCAAAGAACAGAATCAAAACCATTTGGATTGATCATGATGAGTAAATCCAGAATGTGCCACCTCATCGTGTGTTAGTTAAGCGATGTACAATGAACAAGGCCGTGTTAAGCATTAGCGGGATAGAACATTTGGATCAGCGATTTTTTTGGCAAGTGGAACAACACACATGCAAATCCATTAAAGTTCCTCATGTGGTTCTTGAGCTTATTTAAACATCTTCTCCAGGCCAAGAACCCCAACGCTTTGTTTTCGAGTTCCTGCATTCTTGCAGATAAAAGTGTCTTTGGAGTCTTTGGATCAGTTCTGCACAGAACATTTAAGGGTTCCAAATAATGCCTCTCCATAAGGAATCCTTTCTAAGGGTGCATGTAGCTGGATATGAGTTTATTAGGAATAATATTAATATACACTAAGATTAGTTAAATTTCAGCATGTTCATCAAGGGAAGAATCTCCAAATGACTCATTATTTCCCCTTAACACATAGAATGTGTACATTGATTTGGTACTCAGTATTCACTAGTGTTAGAGTAACAACACTTTTCGAGAGTTCTTCTAAGGGATAATTGGATAATTAAGGGAGATAAGCCTCCTGTTATATGGTTCTATAAGGAACTTTTAGGAGTTCCCCCAGTTGGGACAATTGAAGATCCCTTAATGGTTCTAATTTATTTAAATTTAGATCGTTTTAGGGGGAAAAGGATTCTTAAACAGTTCTTTGAATGGATAACTCTTTTAGGTATTCATATTATTACTTGAAGAACCATTTGAATGGTTCTTCTGGAGAGTTCTGTGGTACTTTATCAAGTATGGAACCCACTACAGCTTGGTGCACTCTTAGAAAGAAGCGTTCTTTAATAGTCAACTGGCAAATAAAGGGTTAAATAGACCCTTTAAGGAACAAAAGAACCCTTAAGAACCCTTAAGTCTACAACTACAGTTGAAAAACATGCAATATTATCCTAGAAGAAGTTAATTCTTATAAGTTCTTTGTTGGTTTGAAGGAAATGTAACAGTGTTCTACATTCCCGATAGAGAAACACTATGTTCTACAGTTCTACACAGAATCTTTAAAGGTTCCCCCAGAGGAACAACCAAAGGGTGTTTAATAGTTATATTGTAAGATAATGAAAATTGGAGTGTAAAGAAAGAATATGAAACATTATTTTCAAGAATTAAATCAACAAAAGCTTCTTGCTTCCTTCTCGCGCACTAAATTTATACACGGTACTTTTAAAAACGACTTTAATAAGAAATATATTATATATAAATTCCCTCAGCTGGAAACATTCTCAATGTGCACCTTTCCTAAAGAACGAACACGTAACTCATCTTTCTGCAGAACATCGTGAGATCTCCAGCACACCCTAGACAGACAGCAGAAGAGGTTTCCTGTTGCGAGTTTCAATTTTGATCAAACACTAAAGAGTTCTCTGAGTTCTTATAGGAGGCTGGTGAACACTAAGTAGGCTTAATTAAGTGTAATATATTCCTGCAGTTCCTCAGCGGCACCCACAGGTTCTCTGTAACTCGTGTGAGGATTGTACACCGTGTTCTTGTGCTGATCTCTAAAGAACGCCCACTCACTCACCAGAGCTGAACTTCGTCCAGGTGTAAATTAAATCTGACCCGCTGGTGAACACAGAGAGCAACGGTTTCCACGCTTCAACATTTTCTCAGAAAGGTTCTCAGGTCATGTTAAAACTGAGCAGGGTTCAGCGGTGAATATCAGTGTGTGGTTTCATCCACTCTGGAGTAGTTCAAACCCACACTTGTGCTGATTTGCACACCTGACTTCACTTACCCTGTGTTCCTGAAGGTCGTGATGTGAAAGAGGAGGTGTCAGGTTCCATCCTGAGAACCATGGCACTAAAATTTAGTATTTACCTCATTTAACACACCTGGTTCCACTCAGCTGATAATTATCCAGAACACTGGTGTCCGAAAGGAGAAAATGCAAATTTTAGAAGAACTTTGACCTCTCCAGGACCTCAGTTTGACCCTCACATTCTACCAGGTTCACATAATAATGATCTAAACTTTATATTGAAGACAGTGCTGTTTGTGCCATATTCTCCTTCTTCTTCTGGGGTTCTGCAATATGGCTTCTGAAATGTGGATCTGGTTCTTTATATGCTATATTTACTAGGTACTTTTAATACACTTTTAGTAAGAAAATGGTTCTGCAAGGATTAAATGAGTAATTAAGGGTTCTTCACAGTCTAAAAGGGGTTTACTTGGTACCATTTTGGATAGGAAAACCTTCTGAGCACTACCATAGTGAGTTTCCCTATCGGAAAGTGTTCTAGAACCCTACAATATTGTGTTTCACACAGAGAATATTCTAGAACTGTACAATAATGTGTTACTACCAGAGACAGTTCAAGAACCAACACACGTGACTAGGTAGACTTCACTTCTTAAAGCAGTCTCATATTAAAACACTCAGGTCTCTGGTTCTAAGGTGGATCATTTCTACTTGAAGAACCCTCTGAAAGATGAATTATGTTGCTGCTTCTCAGAATGATCTTTAAAACCTACATGTACTGTAGGGTTTTTGTTGATTGTACACAATTTGTGTGACTGTGGCTGCACGTTTGGAGTGCTTCTAACAAGGGTTCTGCTTGGAACCTTCTCTGACCTTCTCTGCTTTTTGTAGAACCTTGACGTTTTCCCTCAGCCGAACAATCCAAAGAATCCTTAAGGGTGTGGTTTTTTTTGTTTTGTTTTTTCCTCGAATGAATATAATGTTCATGAAAAACTTGACATCATTTCAGAGTTTATAATTTCTCATCACGACTTTAACGACTTTTTTATTTTCAGACGTTGCTGCTCTCCCAGTGAAACGTGTCGTATCTGATTGAGATCAAGATTCAACTCTGAGAATATTACAGAATTTAGAGGAGCTGCTCTTCACGTGGAACTCATCAGAACAGGGTTCTTGCTGATGTTCTTTAACGTGAAACTCCGAGGTAGAAATAAAGACGAGCTCATATCACATCCTGACAGCGTCACGCCGTTAAATCATTAATAAGAAAATAAACAACAGAGACGCTTCAGAATGAACTTCGCATCGCTCACGGTGTTTACTCAACTCTTCGTTCTTCTTCTTCCTGATTTGTTTGGTTTCTTTTACATTCTTCCAATTTTTAACTCTGTTACAGTTTGCATCTTTGATGGTTTTTAAAACCAAATATTTGACATTCTTTGTGTGCTTGAATTAAATATTTCCTGTCTAGACAGCTGTGTGTGTGTGTGTGTGTGTGTGTGTGTGTGTGTGTGTGTGTGTGTGTGTGTGTGTGTGTGTGTGTGTGTG
>JAQQZR010000023.1:475267-485516 GCA_030068235.1 Notoglanidium macrostoma | reverse complement strand
CCAAGATGCTGGGATTGGCTCCAGCTTCCCCGCCACCCAGATGGATAAAGCGCTATAGATAATGGATGGATGGATGGTTCTTCACCTTCTTCTCAGTTCTTTGCACACAGTGCCAAAACTTACTTCTCCAGTGCCAGTGGTTCCAATTGCAGAACTAGGAGGTGGGGTTAACAACAGTAGTCTTTACTGATTGGTTAGACATATCAAGTCATATTTTATCCAAGTGGAGATGTTAAGGTAACGTTCATGGAAGGAGCCTTCAGTATTAGAACTTTGCTGTGACTAGAGGAATGAAACACAAGCTGCCACTGAACAACACTTTGCCCCAATGTTCCTCAAAGTTTCTTGAGATGATTTTGGATTGAAGCTTTCTAAAGTGGCTCTACCTGGAGTATTTTTTTTTCTCTGAAAGGGAACTCTCTGGTCCAGGGTTCTGAATAAATAAAGATTTATCTCAAAAGGACAAATTGAAGAACAATTTATGGTGCTATGTTTTTTTAGAAGATTTTAAATCTTTTAGGATTCTTCAGTTGTCCCTCCTGTGGAACCCTGAAATAGCCTATATAGAACCTTACAGCCGAGTATTTTCTCATCATAACTCGATCCAAGTAAAAACCCTTCATTATACAAAAAAGGTCAAATATGGAACCCCTAAATGTTCTTCAGTTGTAAACCCAGTGGAGACCTAAATGTTCTGTATAGAACCCTACAACAAAATGCTTCTCTATTATAAATGCTAATAGAGCTAAAATATATGGCTAAGAACCTTCACATATTCAAAGAACCATTATACACCCCCATTTTCTCTAAGCATGGATTAATGTCAGTGCATTAGCATCAGTCTTCATACACTCTGAAGCACTTAATGGTTCTTTAGTTCCATCCCTGGAGGAACTCTTAAAGGTTCTATGTTGAACCCTGTAACAGAGTGTTTCTTGATCCAAAAGGATTCCAAAATAGAACATTTCATGAGCTTAAGAATCCTTTAAAGAACCATTTTCTCTTAGAACATTTAAAACTCTTAAGGGTTGTTCAGTTGTTCTTTAGAGGAACCCTTAAGGTTCTATATAGAATCCTATAGCATAGATGTTCTCCATGAGAAAAAAATCAAAATATAACCATTAAGTGGAACCCTTGCATTTATCCAAATACCTCCTGAGAACCCTTTTTTTCTAACTCTTGGAATAAAGGGAGCCCTAGAACCCTTATTCAGGTGTACCTCTGTGGGAAGACATTAAGGCTCTATGTAGAACAGCATGTTTGTCTATAAAAAGGGTACTAGAACCATTTTAGGAGGCTAAAAAATTCTTCAATCTGTTGTAAACATCACTGTAGACACTCTTAGAAAATGTAGAACTTTCACTGGACCCTCTTTGGGAACCCTTAAAAGTTCTATTTAGAATCCCACAACAAAGTGCTTTCTCTTTTGGAAAAGGACTGGAGTAGAACCCTTAATTACCCAATTAACTCTTAGAAAGCTCTTGGGGAAATCTTTTTTCTTAAGAACATACATTCATGAGGAGGAAAGTCAAATAAGGAATTCCTAAGGGTTCTCTGCTTGTCCCATTTGTGGAACCCTATGTCGACGCCTATAAAGAGAGTGGCCCTCTATCAGAAAGGGTTCCAAGTGGAACCCATTGTTTTTTTTAAAGGTATGACCCTTAAACATCCATCGAACCCTTGTCGGATCCATTTTTCTAAGCCTGTAGCTCAAATTAAAGTGTGTGTTGAATGTAAACATCTGTTCAGTGAATAAATGTTGTGAAATCATTATTGATTTATTTGGAATTAATATTTTAGGGTTGTTTTAATGCACGGGATGATGTTCTATAATGTTCTGTTTCTCACAGTCGAGCCTCGGGGCAGAATCATTGTCTCACATCCACACTGTGGGGTTTTTCAGAGCGAAGCAGAAACCGAGCCGTGGTGGAATACTAATCAGGCCTGTTAATTAGGATTCTAGAGAACAAAAAAAGCCGTCACCTGCTTGATTGAAGTGCCGATCGCTGCGTGTAAGTGTTTGACTCGATTGACCCGAGTTAAAAATAAGAGCTCGGAGCAGCGAGCAGGCAGGGTCTAAACGCGGCCTGTCCGTGCGATTATTAGTGAAGGAGTCTTGTAATCTTTTTAATCACTTCCTGTTTAAAGTAAGTTTGGCTTTAGGGGAAAATTAAATCATGATAAAGAAAGAAAGAATCACCATGTAGAGGATCATAGACCAATATGAGCATCGTTTTGATTTTTGTTTTGCTTTAAGTGTACTTTTCAATGCTGATTATGTAATACTGGTCATCGCATCACATCACACCGCAGCACAGGCATTAGATCAGTGTTCTCAGCAAGCCTTGGACACCAGCCACCATCTCATCTGCCTTTCTGACACAAATAGCTGGAGAAGCTTGTCTGAATCAGTGGCCTTGACCCACATTACAGGGAAAAGAGATGCTAAGTGCCAGAGAAAATGCATGAGTCAGTGACGATGTGATGGCAAAGGAAAATCAAGTATAAAACAAGGAAAATTCAAAATCAGAAATAAAGGTACCAAACTGTACTGTTCCTTACTGTTAGCGTGGAAAATGGACATCTTCTGTATCTTCAGCATCTGTTCTAATACCTGAATCACTAACTCATTTAAGGTAAATAATCTGACCATCAGTACCCTAAGCTGTACTCGAAACCCACATGCAGGTTTATGGATCTCTTTCATCTATGGAACCAGTCTGTTGTAGGATTCTACATAGAACCTTTTATGGGGTCCTTAGCAGGACAACCCGAAGAACTCTTTAGATTTCCAAAATTTCTGGGAATTTGTGCATGTGTTACTTTCAACAGGTAGCACAATTGTAATGGGTTCTTTAAACGGTTCTGAAGGTTCTACTTCGGAACCCCTTTTTCTCGAGAAACTCTCCATTGCAGGATTCAACAGAATCCTGAAATAATACTAAAGAGGCATTAAATGTACTTAAAGTGTTTGCTATAGACTAAGGCTAGTTAGCTCACATGCGTAACTACCTTAGGGAAATTGGGTTCTACGAGGATTCTTCATATAGATTCTAAAAAGGCTCTAGGGCTTCTTTTGATCGAGAGACATTCTGTTGTAGGGTTTTATGTAGAATCATTAAGGGTTCCATCTGAGGTCCAACAGAAGAACCGTTAAGGGTTCCTGATGTAACCTCTATTCCAAAATTATTCACTCTCATTGAGAAGGTTTTTCAAGGGTGAATATGGGTTCTTCACACCCAACAAGTTTGTACTTGGGTCCATTTCTCATTCCCACTCTGTTTTAAGGTTCTACATAAAACACACAGTAAGGGTTCCCACAGAGGAACAATCAAAGAACCCATATGAGTGTGTACACCTCTACAGATTGAGGCTAGTTAACTGATACTACACTTAAAAATGTTTCTTAAACTCAAAAAGGTTCAATATTGAAGTCCTTATTATGAAGAATCACTATATTGTAGGGTGCTATATAGACCCTTTAAGAGTTCTCAAGTCTAGGGAGAGGTACAGATGAAGAACCATTACATGTTGTTTTCTGTAGACTGACTGTAGTTATCTGACATAACTACAGTCCTGGGGAGAGAGTTCTACAGTTTCAGAGTGTAGAATACTGATGAAGTTCTTCAGTGTGTCCTTCTAAGAGAACCCTTAAACATGTAATCCAGAACCCCACATCAGAGTTTTTCCTGTCTGGTTCAGTTTGGTACCTTTATTTCTGATAGTGCGAGTGTGAGAAGGCAGAGTGAGCCGACACCCCACGGCGTTCCTGGGATTATCTATGAGGAATTCAAGAAGGACCCATGATGGATTCACCTTAATTAGCCTTTAATTAAAGAGCTTGTGAAAGTCTTATTGGTGTGAGATGAAGGAATGCTTTTGGTGATTAAATAATAGATGAGACGTAATTAATAAAGTGCAATTCGTTAACAAGTCAGGAGGAGAATACTGCACACTATCAGTGGACAACACGTCTTACAACACGTTAACTGTCCAGTCACATCAGGACCTGCTTTGTGCGAGTGACGAAACCAAAATTAGCTATAAACACATAATTAGCTAACAAGAAGAAAAACTAATTAAATCTAACTTAATCCTGTCTGGCAAAAATAACAGCATATACAACATATACCTACATTAACAAGCTTAACCGACGCTAATAGATGTGTGCTAATCTAATCTAATCGAGCTAGCATGAAAAAAAAGAAAACTATAGCTAGATACTCTTATTATTGTTACAAAGCTATCTAATATTAAGTTAAGCACAAGACCAAGAAATACAGCGTATAAGACATACCTGAGTTAGCTAGCTAGAGTAAGAGTGTCATAGCTAGCAACATCAAGAACCGTTTTTGTTTTTCCTTTCAATAAAAATGATTCTAGCTACAAAGTGTGTGCTAATGCGAGCTAATGCTTATTTAAGTTAAACAAAGTTAAGCATTATGTTTCTAACTAAAAATAATAACGACTATGAAGGAATTTATGAGTCATAAACCATTGAATGTCTGGAGTGACTCAAGTCGTTTGAGTTCATCCAACTAAACAGTTCACTCATTGACTTATTCACTGATTCGTCCTGTTGCACTTCAGGTTTTCCCCAAATTGATATTCAAACAGTTTATTTAGAGTCATGCGAGGCTGAATAACCTCAGTGACCACAATATAGAGGCGTTTCTTACAAAAAAAAGTAATTTGCTTTAAATACGGCAGAGGAAACGGTGTGAGTGGCAGATTAATGGTGCAGCGTTTGACAAGCGGCTCGTCTGAAATGAAAATGAGTCAGTGTGACTTTTAAGCCCTCTCATCTCACAGGTAGCGACTGCCAGAAAGAACACAGCCACACGTCCTGTAAGCTTTAGGCTCATTGTATCCGTGTATTTTATTTATATCACAGGAAATTAATTAGTGTAAATAATACCGGCTTTGGCTCAGAGTGGTGTTTACGTGATGATTGATGAACATGAGCCCACAAACTCATTCTGCTCATGGCACCTGATCATTAACTGGCTTCTGCGTGGGAGAGTGAAGCGCTAAAGTCCAGCCGTATTCCTGCTTTTTCCACTGGGATTCAGAGATGTATCGTGTTCAAGCCGACCATTTCCACAGACACAGTGATGATGCTGGCGTTGATTCAGACAATCAGCGAAATCGTTTCAGAAAGCTGTCCGAGTTTTCACCACGCTGGAGTTATTTCAGTTCATCCATCTAAACAATTCACTCAGCTGATTCATTTATTGATTCACTAAATTGCCCAAATTGATATTAGGCTCAAACAAACAACATAAGCAATATAAAAGCATGTAATAATCATAGCTTATATACTTTATTCATACTTTTCTTTCATTACAACTGTCTGAATGATTTCTGAATAATATTATATTTTGAACTGTTATTTGTTCATATTGTGAACAAAATGACTCCCTGACTCAAAACCAAAGTGATTCACTGACTCAAGAGCAAAATGATTCATTGACTCAACACCAAAATGATTCATTGACTTAATAAAATGACAAAAGCCGTTTCTTAATCTGCGTTCTTCTCTGTACTTGTGAAACGTCTTCAAAATCTATATCTAGCCCAGTACAGATCAAATATCTGGACGTGTTCTCGTTCTGACTATTTTACCCTGGATGCATTGGGATGTGACTTATGTGGTCTTGGGAGAGCTACGTATCCCAGAATGCATTTTGCATCAAACAGTGGCAATAGCAATGGCAGGGGAGAAAACTCGCAACTGTTGTTAGAATTTTCAAAATACTACTGTTGTTGTTGTTGTTGTTCTGTAATTGTTAGTTTCTTTATAGTTTTAAGATGTTTTTAGTTTAGTATTTAGCTGTTTAAACTTCAAATCTGTATCGATTTCAAAGTTCATGCTGTTGGAGATGTGAGGTCCCGCTAGCAGGACAAGCCTCCCTAGCTAGATAACTGAACAGCTAGTGTTTATGGTATAAGGACAGCCTTATCTCAGCAAATGGTGCAGTAATCAAGTACACTGCTGTCCCAACTGCAGAATGACCATACCGTGTCCTCCCGTTCCCGGGAGCTTGTACTCCCGAGTCCCACAGTACGGGGGTCTGAACTTGGCGCACTTAGTAATGAGATTGAGCTAAAATGTTTCTCCAACAAAATGATTTCCTCTGAAAAAAACAATTCACTGACTCAAATTACATTTACATTTATGTCATTTGGCAGACACCCTTATCCATTATTTTTTCACATGTGAGCAGTGAAGGTTAAGGGCCTTGCTCAAGAGCCCAACAGTAGCAGCTTGGCAGTGCTGGGATTTGAACTCATGACCTTCTGATCACTAGTCCAATATCTTAACCACTGAGCTACCACAGACCCTCGTTCGGTAAAGATGGAATCTCGGGTGTACACCCAACGACAAATAGAACTAAAACCACTGAGTGATGTTTCCTGACAAGAAAACAGCTGCGAAGTGAAGAAATAAACCACCCGATATGACTCAATTTGATATGATTCCTTCTAATTTCAGTGTGAGCGATTTATCATTAAACTCTCAGAGTGTCAGCGCCGCTATGACGCTCGTGTAAAATCCAATAGGAGGACGGCAAATTCACGTCACAGCTACGGATACGGTGGCAGCGAGGAAGAAAAGTAAACAAAACGTGTTTTCTGCTGATTTCCTGACCAAGTCATTTCCTTTACTCCCAGGTCCATCATTAGATCTTCATGGTGTAATCGCACTTGGAGAACGCGCTCTAGTACACAATCAGTTCCAGAATTTGGACGAGATTTTATCATCTGTAACGGTTGAACATTCGCAGTGTAAAACCGACTTTATGTTTTCTCTTCACAGTACATAAATATGTAATATGTAAATATGTAAGTCAAGCTCTGAAATGGTACAGTCCACTGTAGGGGTGTTTAAAAGTCTAACTTCTGTGACTTTCTTATAAGACTTGAGAAAATGTTTAGCTTTTACTTTTTAAATGATTGAAGAGCTCGTATTTAATGTCCATGTATTTCATCCTAATTTAAGTGTTCAGGTTGAATTTTTTTATCCTGTAAGTTATCGCGCATCTTGATGGACGTGTCAGACTCGTCTCAGTGCGCTCAGCCTCCCCGTTGTTTTACAAAAAAAACAAAAAACCTGACAAAATATCTCCTCTGATTTGTCACGACATCAAAATTCAGATCCGAGCCTCAGGCTGAAAGTCATTGCATGTATTTTTTTTTTTACCCTAACAATAAAATTCACTTTTAGCGCCCTTCCAGCTCTTGAAGTTGCTCGTATGATATATATTTCATTTTGCGATGCATTTGACACATCTGAAATGTAAAATGTTTTATCTGGGATTTATACAGGTGGAAATGGTCCCGGCTGCAGTGGGTGATAAATTCAGGACTGTAAAAGGTAAGAACTCGCCTTGCTGCCGTGGGAGAGAGGCGCTGAATGACAACGAGGCTTTTATTGCGTTTATCTGGGTGTTTGATTTAATTATAGCTTTAAGTGCATCTTGTCTCAAATCACTATGACAATTGGTTAAAGGGACAACGTGGAAGCGTCTAGAATGTTGGAGTGCTTAGAAGATCACTGAGATTTTGGGACGTGATCAGAAATACAGCTTCAGAGTTATAAAGGCATTGTAATTTCATGTAAACCTCAGTGCGCTGTTGAATCCTGCACTCTGATTGGTCCGAACTTGCTGATTAATTCTCTCTAACGGCGGCTCTGACAGTAGTGCAGCTTTATATTAATGTGCTCGTTCTGATACGTTATCATTTCTATAGTAACAGCTCATCCACAGGGACGTGTACAATAGGTCCTCCTCTGATAGTAAGCAGATTAAAAACATGCATAATTGTTGATTTGTTTGTAAGGAGACGTTTATGTAACTTATGGAAGGAGCCTCCGGCGTCTGAGGTAAAGCCGTGACTTTCTTCAGGAGGAGTTTGTATATGTATAGTATGTATGTATATGTATAGTATATGGTAAATTTATGTTTTGTAACAGGAATAAAACACTTTGTGACATGCTGTTGTGGAGAAATAATCAACTTTGGGGTGATTATTACTGATATGACTCGATATTTTATGCAATACCTTGAAGTCCAGCAGCACATTTCTAACAAAATCTATAAAAGTTTCAGATTTATTTTTTTTCTACTTTCTCTTCTCTAGTCCGAACCTCATGCATTTTACCTTGCGTGTGATGAAATCGATCATTTTCTCATTGTCACTTTTCATGTACCAATTTCCCTAACCATGTATCTAAACCCAAAGGGAATTTCTTTTCATATTTAGTTCTAAATCCCTCTTTTTTCCTTTCAGCATGTGGGATAAACTGCAGCGCTGCGGCTCGGGAAACAGTTGCTCGACTCTCCCTGTTTCACAATCGACTCTGCAAGCGTTTTTGTGCAGATTGCATGTGGCAGCACTTAAGAGAGAAAACAAAAGGGTCGATTACGACACACACCAACCACACAAACTCCAACCCAAATCAAATATTTGCACGTTTTGGTCTGAGCTCAAACTGAGCACATGCAGCTTGTGAGTGTCAGGTTTGGCAACCGTTTATATCACACTGAGCTTCTGCATGACGACCGTGAGAACATGACTGACGAGTAGGGAGTATTAACATCACAACACACTGACGCTCAAACAGAGAGAGAGAGAGAGAGAGAGAGAAGGAGAGGATACTATTAGCTATCAGGGAGTAGAAAGGAAAAAATTAAACAAAATAAAGAAACGGGAAAGTTCCTGGTGTTCAGAGTCGGTTACGCTGCAGCCTCATTGGACTTTTGGACTGAGACACACCCTCTTTTAGGCTCCGCCCCATATGTGTAACTCTCATGTTTTCAGTGTTAAATCCTCAACAAGGGCGTGTCCCAAATCACACACTCCTGAGTGTGAATTAAACTGTGTGATGTAATAAAGTGATGAAGTGCACTCAGACTTTTACACTGTTTACTGAACGCTGTTTATTTTGCACGTCCCAATCTGGCGAGGAGGCGGCGGTGCCGGTGTTAATTGAATAGGAGCTCGGTGTAATGGGTCAGGGAGCGTAATTGAAAGGAGGTAAACAGTGTCTCTTATCTTCCTGCAGCTGTTTAGTTTTAATTGAAGCGTTTACTTTAAAGCACCGCAGGCCGCCATCTTTAGTCTGGGTGGCACACACACACACGCTGCATGGATTCAGGCGTTTCCACAAAATGCACACACACACACAAACACACACACACACATACATACATACAGGGTTGGGCATTTTCACAGAAATATACAGACTTCAAATACGGCTGTACCATAAGGAAATGAATCTGGCCTGAAGGAGTGGGACAAAGCGTCAAAAAAACTAACACACACTCACACACATACACACACAGGATTATTCATGTTCTGCTCATCGCTTCTATGACATGTTGTGATGTTTATAATGTATTATATTATCATGCTGGACATTTAAATGGCACGAGTTCGCTGTCTGTCTCAGAGCTAATGTTAGCTGGCTAGCATGACTCAGCATCAGTTAGCATTAGCTGGCTACCTCATTACAGTCTCTTTCCACAACGCTCCCTTCATAGGGACCCTACTGAGTGCACTGATGACATGTCGAAGCATTTTGAAGCATTCTATCTCACGCCTCATGCAGAATATACGCTCTAACAAGCCAAAGCTAATTAAAAGTCTGACGCCACCTGCAGTGAAATTATTTCATATTTAACATATTCAAGTTTAAAATGTATAATTGTAAAGAAGTAATTATCCCGAAGTAAATAAATGAGTACGGAGTAAGCGATATTTCTCAGCTGGATATTTAACTTTGTCAGTAAAGCGTAATTGCGTTGAGGAAGTTCTGTTTGAAGTGTGGGATAATGAACACGAGTCGGCTTCAGGTGTTCAGCGCTGTTCACGTCAAAGTCTGGCAGGATTAGCGTCAATTAATCCGCTGCATTCGAAACGAGGCTGAATAAAAGCTGCTCAGGATGACAAAGCGTCACATTCAGTTACAACACACAGCTGAGCTTCAAACAGAAACGAGGGAAGAAACGGAAACGAGTGCAGAGACGGAAACGAGAGAAGAGACGGAAACGAGTGCAGAGACGGAAACGAGGGAGGAGGCAAAAACGAGTGTGGAGACGGAAACGAGGGAAGAGACGGAAACGAGGGAAGAGACGGAAACGAGGGAAGAGACGGAAACGAGTGCAGAGACGGAAACGAGGGAAGAGACGGAAACGAGGGAAGAGACGGAAACGAGGGAAGAGACGGAAACGAGTGCAGAGAC
>JAQQZR010000023.1:447854-458605 GCA_030068235.1 Notoglanidium macrostoma | reverse complement strand
AGCCACTGACACGCACGTGCCTGCTTTGCATGTCATGCACTCAGCCTCCCGTGCATCACGAGCGAGACGAAAGCACGCGGATTTATTTTGTAAATTGTCAGTGAATTTACAACGGCGTTTCGGCATTTTGCACTGCAGATATCGAGCGCCATGTGCTTATTGTAACCAAGGAAACCGGTGCTGATGGCAGTGATTGGTGCTACCTGCGGTTCTGACCAATTAATATTTTTCAAGGTTAAGACGAACAATCAATGACGGTAGGCTGAGAACGTGCAGGGAGATATCAGGGAGATATCAGGGAGATATTCGAAGCCAAAAACAGCTTCCTCGCTCAGCCCCCCACCCTGCTCACTTATGTCTTGGCTCCACTAGCGCGAGTGGAAGTGAATAGGCGTGTAGGATCGTAACTAGTTAATGAGAGATGCCCATGACGTGACGAATGTTTAGGCAGCTCAAAATTCGGGACAATTATAAAATCCCGGCCGGACGCAATTTCCAGGTCTCAAAAAGAGGAAATGTCCGGGGAAACGAGGACGTCTGGTCACCCTAATATATTCCCATGTTTTCTGGGATGAAGAAGGTTTTGAGAATGTTGCTTTTTTTAGAGATGGTTTTTTTTTCTCATAGGTTTTGGTTTAAAAGAGTATTTATTTTTTTAAAGATTTTTTTTTTAATCAGGAAGTTATTCTGGTCAAATAATATTTTGTTGATTGCTATGTCAATTCAGTAAATACTTAACATGTTATTGTTTTGCTGATGCAAACTGTAAATGCTTAACAAAATGTGATGACTTTAAATCTTTTATTTGAGAATTGCCTGAGAACAAACAAACTGATTCCAAAATAACCGTGAAGGCCCGTGAGAGTGGCCTGAGCTGAACACGGTGTGTGTTATTACAAATTCTATGTCTGAATAAAATCCCTGAATTCAGAAGTTTCACAATTTTTTATTGATCATCAGGTCAACAGTTTATAAAAAAAAAACATGGTACAGAAAGAAAATAGCTCACAGAGCTCGGTGATGGATCCAAGTTCTGGATGCTCAAAATTGACAATCTTTAAATACACAAACTTTCATTTACAGACAATTAAAAAAAAACTGAATTTTTGGTACACTAGGTTTCTGTCAGTGATATACAAACTGCAGAGTTTTGTTATCTAATCATTTTCATCTTGGAACCTTGGGCATCTGTGAAGATGCTCATCACAGACATCCAAGATGTCAGAGCACATGTTGTGCAAGTTGCAGGCACCCACCATTCTACATCGACTAATACTCACGTTTCTCCTCATGGCTCTGTGCTTCACTGCCATGACTGGGAGTAATAATGAAGGAAAAGTGGTTGGAGATATAAGAAGTATCTCCTAGAAGGTAACACCCCCCGTTAATTGCGCACCGAAGCTCTCAACATTCGGGCATCATGTACTCTGCCTGTTAGTACTCTGCCTGTTATTTTTGTATGCCTGCAAAAATCTGCAAAAATCTCGCACAATGATACACAATGCCCTGGAGAAGGAGTGAATTAAAAGACTTCCTGTTAAGTTAAACACCACCCCTGATTGTTGGTCTCATTATCCTTACACGGCAGCCAATGAGAATAGAATAACACCAATGATGGCAGAATAACACCAACGATGCCCTCAAGATGACATAGATGATTAAAGACCTCTGATGTAGCCCTCTTGAGGCACTCTGTAGGCCAGATAATGAAGAACTGGACCAGGGAACAGGCTGGTTCCAGCACTTTGTGTGATGAGCCTTGGGATACATCAAATCTATTGGAAATATCTTGAAAAGAGTTTTGATTTGCCATGTACCACAAAAACATGAGAATCTTTTTGGCTTGAGGGATTCTATCAGGACCTCCAAGCTGGTTGTCTTTGTTGAGTCCCAGCTTGATTAGTTTGTCACTGAACAGGTTGAGAGGCTCACCTCACTTTGGAATGTTTTATCATCCATTTTCAGGATCTTCATCCATTCCAATCCACATCTTCAAGATTTGATTTGGGACGAACTGGTTTTGAAGGAGAATGGCAGGCCTGAGGGACACATGCACCCCAAATTCATACAAGCTGAGACAGAGGGACTAGAATGGATATTTATTATGTGTTATAAGCCTGTAACATGGGTGTACGTTGTCAGGGAAGGGCAATCCTTTAGGCTTACTCTCTTATCTTTGTTTTAACACATGGAAAGGAATTTGTTGAATGGAATGATCATAGTAGTATTAGTGATAGTGATGGTAGAAGAAGCATAATGTCAGATTGGCCTAGCCAAACAAAAGCACAGACAGAAGCTACATTCATTTTGCTAATTTTATCCTAAAGCCTAAATATTACACCTGGCGCACATTCTCTCCTCTTCAATCTGTCTCTGTCGCCCAAAACCGCTTTGTTCTGTTTTTTTGGGGGGTTAAAACATCAGCCAAAAATGTTCCTTTCTTACATTAAATGTTTTCTTATTTGTGCTAGATTTCCGGCCACAGGCATGAATGTGTGACGAGTCGTAATTAAGAATTCCAAACTCGGAAGTAAGATCTTACAACAAGCACTTGCAGGCAGCATGAGTCCAGATAGAGCTGTGTTCGCTAGGACATTAGGCCACGCCCACAGGAATAGTCGCAGATCAGTAATTATTCCTTCAGATGTGTCATGATTCGGATTGAAACAAAATCTCTATCAGCTGCTTTTTTAATCATATTTACAATTTGTTTTAAACAATATGTATGATTCAGGTGGCAAGCAAAGAGCAAAAACATTCTGCATGGCTAGAAAATTCATCATCATCATCATCACTAACAGTCAGATCTTGTCACTTTATCCCTCAGAGCTTGCAGCAGGAGGAAAACTGGCTTTCCAGCTTAATCTGCAGCAACGTCCAATTTCTTCCTGCGCCTGATTCATTAACGAGATGTCCGCGTGCCTTAATTAATCCTTCAGATGTGTCACGATTCTGATGTTTACATGCAAACAAAATCTCTAGCAGCGCCACGCTACACGCAGCTAATCAGGAATTAAGTGCAAAGCTTTTTTTTAATGACAGTAATCAGTGAGGTCTGGGATAAACCGAGCCTCTGAGTAAACTCATGCTGTGTGTTACAGTGAGGAAACTGACAAGCCGGATTTAATGTCATCTCATTTATGTTGGTTTTTTTTTTCCTTTTTACTCTTTCTCAAGTGCAGGCTAGTTTAAAAAGTCGTTCAGCATTGCTTGCATGAGTGTTCCTGAAAATAGATGACTCCTCGTGTCTGTCGCACGTGCTGCGCACTTTCATTAAGAGCCAATCAGAATCCAATTATGGCCCCTATCGCAGCCAATTAAAGCTTTTTGCATTTAAACTCTACTGTAGGGTGAAATATTTCCAATCACCGCAACGCTTCATTATCGCTCTGTCAGAATCGGCCGACGGAAAATGAAGTCTGGCATGCTGGGGGTTTGAAATCCACACTTCCTGTTTTCCCTGGAGTCTATTTACCATAAACTCAGAGAGCATGGAAATGAGCAAAAATCCATTAATACTGCAGCTGTGAGACAGACAGCATGGCCTCGGCGTTTATAAATAACTTAGAATTTGTACAAACCAACTGGTGCTTAAACTTCTGATGGGTTGAAATGAATCGTGATGTTACGATCAAGAAAAATATAAACATCAAAAATGGCAAAACAGGAAACAGAAAGAACTTAATGCAGGTCTGAAAGTATTTGCTACATCTCAGCAGTTTTAGTACAGGTTATAATCGGGAGCTCAGTATTCATACATACTTCAGCATTATATTTGTATACATTTTCAGAAATTTGAATATTACATAAAGTAATATACATTTAGTTTGGAATGTTGCTTAGTAATGTGTACTGTTTTGTATTTTGAACATTTCAGTAATTTGTACATTTTAATATTTTGTATAATTCATTGCATAAAGGTTAGTATATCACACAGTTTAGTATTTAATAGAATATAATATTTTGTACAGTTTAGTATTTCGTATGCTTCAATATATTTGGCCATGAATCGCTATCTAGGTATCGTAATGCCAGGCTCTAATCTGAGCTGCTGTTAATGGGTGATTTCTGAGGCTCGTAACTCTAATGAAAATCTCCTCTGAAGCAGAGATAAGTCTTGGTGTTCGTTTCCTGGGACGGTCCTCACGAGAGCCAGTTTCATCCCAGCTTTTGATGGTTTTTGTAACTGCACTTGAACATACATTCGAAGTTCTTCCAATTTTCCCTTCATGTCTTAAAGTAATGACGCTCTGTCGTTTCTCTTTACTTAGCTGAGCGGTTCTTGACATCATGTGGATTGCTAAAGTTGAGGAATAGGACTATTTACTGTATACCAACATCAAGGTAAACACTGACTACTTGGAAGAATCTAAAATATGAAACATATTCTACAACATCGAAACTAGTTAAAATATGGAAAAACCTAGGAATGAGTAGGTGTGTTCAGACTACCTATTAAAATAAACGTTTCTGGGTTAAAGTGGTTTATGGTATTTTTTTTCCAAGCTGCATTTCCATCATGTCATTTATAAATGTCAAAGCCCTGCTGTGGGATAAATAAGATTAAACAGCGGGTTCAGGATAACAACAGTAACCTAACCTCAAATCCATAACCACAGGGTCACAGGTTCACGTCTCAGTGTGCGTCGTTGTCTGATATCGCTCATCCTCGCCGTCCTCTGCCATGGCCTCCGTGAAAAACTTCCAAATCCCCAAATCATGGTGGAAAAAAAATGACATGTTATGAAAGTTTTCACTTTGGGGAAATAGATAACTTTCAGAGATCTCTTTTGTGACAAATGGTTTGACCCGACACTGAAATGGTTCTGTCTGAAACTTTCATTCTTCAAACATCACATATTGGCCAACTATAGAGAAGCACTTCAGCATACAAATTCAGTGAGACACAATTACAAAACTTTAATCCAGAAACATGAAAACAGTGCAAAATAATTACCTTAATATTGAGCTGTGGAAGTGAGGAACCACACACACATCAATGCAGGTTCAGACGTCAATCACTCTGGTCGCTGAAAATGATAAATGAACATTTTGGTATGTTATACACTATAGTATTTCATACAGTGCAGCAATCTGTAAAGTTAATTATTTTGTACATTTCACTATTCCTTACACTTAAGTAGTCCATTAAGTTTTTCTGCATAGATCAATATTTTGTACATTTCAGTATTTCATACACTTTGGTATTCTGTACACTTAAGTACTCAACAGAGTTCAGTAATTCACATAGTTAAGTATTTTTCATGTTTCAATATTCCATAGTGTTTAGAAATCTATGCAGTTTAGTATTTTACATACTTCAGAATTTATAAAATTTTAGTATTTTGTACAGTTCACTATAACATAGAGTTCAGTATTTCATGCATTTTTGTATTTTATCCACTTTGGTATTTTGTATATTTCAGCATTTCTTACACTTTAGTATTCCACAGAGTTCAGTATTTCTTATACTTAAGTATTCCATAATGTTTAGTATTTCTAACACTTTAGTATTCCATAGAGTTTAGTAAATCCTACACTATTTTCCACAGTAACCCACAGAGAAACATACAGATATGATGTTGAGAACGGTATCATGAGGTACAGTTGAACCTGAACTATCTGAACCTGAACACTAACAAGACCTGAACACTATCATGCATTAATATACAGATAGTGTATAATTAACATAAAGGAGAATTCCCCAAACCCCAGTCCCTCAGCAGGGTCTGGAAAAGCACAGAGCATTTAGCAGAATTAAAAACAGAAGAAAGACCTCACCCTAAAATAGCAGTGGTAGTCTTCTGAACACCTTCAACATGCATCAAAAAGAGTGAGGTTATTCCCAGGATTCCACCCAGATCATTTACCTGACGATAAAATATAATCTTAAAGACATTTATTGCATTTTAGCATCAAGTAAAATTACTTCAATATGATGAGCTTTATATCACTTTTTATTCCATTATCCATCTTAAACCTTTTAATCAATTTACCACAAACTACTTCATCTTTCCTTTAGACTTTTCAATTATTTACTGCTTAATTTATTTTTTAAAACTCGACACCATTGTAAATAACCCCTCGCCCTGCACGACATTTAAATAAATGAGAAATAAGAGGTGTGAATGTGATGAAATATGACGTGTCCTTTCGTCTCGGCCTTGCTATTGATCCCTACAGCTTGAGAAATCCTCTGTTTGTTTGTTCCTTCCCACATCATCACAGGAACATTAGACGTCTCAGTCATTGCCTCTTGCTTCATTTCCAAACCTAATCAATGCCAATTGGATTAGAATGATATATATATGTGTATATATATAAACCTCACTTGAGCTTGATCCTTCTCTCGCCATCAAACCACCAGACGCTCGCAATTATTCACCGGAGGCATTGTGTTTCTATTGACCGAGCCTGTTAAATATCATCACTAGCTGGTGATCTGTGTGTCAGTGTGGTGTGTATGTGTCAGTGTGGTGTGTTGTGTGTGTGTCAGTGTGTTGTGGGTGTGTTGGTGTGTTGTATGTGTTTCGGTGTGTTGTGTGTGTGTCATTGTGTTTTGTGTGTGTGTGTGTGTGTCATTGTGTTTGTCAGTGTGTTGTGGGTGTCGGTGTGTTGTGTATATGTCAGTGTGTTGTGTTGTGTGTGTGTGGCGGTGTGTTGTGTGTGAGTCAGTGTGTGTGTCGGGGTGTCAGTGTGTGTCGTTGTGTGTGTGTCGGTGTGTTGTGTGTGACAGATGTAGGGCTAAAGGCTAATTGTACATTCATAGTACTTTTCAGTATCTTATACAGTTTAGTGTATTTTACACATAAATGCTCAGTAGAGTTCAGTATTTTGTACAGTTTAGTGTGTTGTAAATGTAAGTATTCAGGAAGATTCAGTACTTTGTTGATTTCAGTATTTTGTAAAGTTTAGTGTTTTGTACACTTAAGTATTCAGCAGAGTTAGGTATGAAATATGGTTCAATATTCAGCATCAGATCAGTGTGTTGTGCAGTTCAGTATTTCCTACACATCAGTATTTTGTAAACTTTAGCATTCCATGCAGTTCAGTCTTTGATACATTTGGACACTCAGGTATTCAAGGAGCTTCAGTGTTTTGTAGATTTAAAAATGTTGTAAAGTTTAGTATTTTGTACACCAATATTTCTTTCATGTCAGTATCAGCAGTTAGGTATGGCACATGGTTCAGTGTTCTATAGAGTTCACTGTTATGTACACTTCAGTATTTTATAGGTTTTTTTAATACATACATATTAGTTTACTATATCGTTAGTTTCAGTATTTCAATTAAATTTGTGTTTGTATAACGCTTTAACAGTTTGTATTTGTGTAACGCTTTAACAGTGGACATTGTCACAAAGCAGGTATGAGAATGATTTCAACAACAAGAGCTGATGTTTGGAACGGTATCGTTTTCCAAGAGGCGAAAATGTGTCTCACATGTCTAATCTAATGTGTGAAAAACACCCTAATCATGTAAACTTCAGTCCTGCTAACCAAGCTGTACATCAACGTAAAGTAAGTCGGTAAATTATTCTCGGCAGACGTTGTGTTTCTCTCGACTGAGCCTAGCTGCTGATGTATGTGTGTGTCAGTTTATTGTGTCTGTGTGTCACATTCACATGACGGAGAAACGTTAGCGCCTCACTTTTCCCTCAGCAAGTGTATCTCAGATCCATCACTCGCTACGTGTTAATAAAAATGCAGGACAGATGCAGGGCTACAGGCTAATTCAAACACTCAGAAACCTATTTATCGTGAGTGTACCAGAGTGTGAGTGCGTATTCTGTCTGTGTTTGTCACGCTCCTTGAAGTCATGCTAGAAATTAGCATTCACACTTGTACCTCAGGAAAATCTTCAACAGGCTCCTAAATCACTAGCTTTAGCAAAACAGATACAAAAATGATGAAATGTAGGTTCTAGCGTCACACTTGTTCACCTCAGGAAACAATCCAAGTATTTTGTTTATCATGTCTTGATTGCAAGTGTATTGTTCTTTAAGAAACTATGCTAACCGTTAGCATCAGACTTTATCAGCAGGCACTATTTTTAGCAGCTCCATATTCTGCTTTTACTAGCACTAGCATTAATCATAACAAACAATTCATTTAATTGAAGTGTGTGTGTGTGTGTGTGTGTGTGTGTGTGTATGGTGTTTATCACACTCCAAACAAGCTATGAAAGAATGGTAGTGTATTAAATATGTTTCCCTGTGGTAGCATTCTTAGCTACTTTTATTGCTCCTTACCTACTTATAGCCTTTATCATTTTTCAAAAAAGTCTAAATGCTAATGCAAACACTCAGGAATTAAGTAAATAAGACTGTAAGTGCATTTTGTTTTTGTTTGTCACACCCACAATCCAGACTGGCTGTGATGGAAATTATTATGCTAAGTATTAGCATCACACTTTTCCCTAAGGTATAATTTTTTTTAGCAGGTAGATTTTTCCTCCATCACTAGCAGCATAAGGACTAAACACCAATGCTAACACCCAGGACCTCATTTAATGTCAGTGTGCGAGTGTATTCACACTCCTGACAGGCCATGAAGAAAGGTCTATTAGCGTTAGCATCAGACTTTTCCCTCAGGATACATTTCCATCAGCTCCTTATTCTTCCATCACTAAGACTAGCCTTAATCATCATGGCTAGTGCTAACTCCCAGTGAGTCATTTAATGTGAGCATACAAGTGTGTGATTGAGTTCTGTCTGTGTTTGTTTCACATCACACACACACACACACACACACACACACCTGATAGGCCATGAATCATAGTATTCTAAGCATTAACACCATGCTTTTTTCACTCTATTATTCCTAAATGACGACCTTTAGCCTTAACCGAAATTTAAATAAATGAAGAAAAAAAAGGCTGAAGGCTAGAACTCTGCTGGTGTGTGTGTGTGTGTGTGTGTGTGTGTGTGTGTGTGTGTGTTCTTGGTGTGTTCGTCACACTCTGATGAGGGAATGCTAAGTGTTAGTGTCATACTTTTTTCTGTCTGGAAACATTTTCAGTATCTTGGTCATTGCACCTTGACTAGCTGTAATCTTACATATAATGGAGAAAATATGACAAATGCTAAGCATTAGCATCAAAATCTTACCAAACATTTTTTCTTCTTTTTATATGATTACTATATATATATATATATATATATGTGTGTGTGTATGTGTGTGTGTGTGTGTGTGTGTGGTACAGTTGGACTTAATGGTCCAACTAGCAAGTAAGCATTAGTGTCATTTTTCCCCTCAGGGAAAGTTTTTATCAGCTCTGCATTTGCTGTATCAGTAGTGTGTGTGTGTGTGTGTGTGTGTGTGTGTGTGTGTGTGTACGTACATACGTACTCCTGACAGGTTACAGAACCTATGCTAAGTGCTAGCATCACAATTTTACCTCAGGATATGTATGTATCTTTGAGCCCCATTTCTGCTATATCATTAGCCTTAGCCTTTAATATGTGTGTGTGTGTGTGTGTGTGTGTGTGTGTGTGTGTGTGTTCACTAAACTATGGAATAAACCATGGAATATATTGGTATTAAACTTTTACCTCAGGAATCATTTATATTTGCTCAGTTACTAAATAACTTTAATGTAAGATGAAAGGAAGACTATGTTTAAAAGCTAATGCTAATGCTCAATAACTTGTTTAAAAGCTAATGTTTGTTTAAATTGAGTGTAATGCAGAAAGTTAGTCAGCTAAGTGTGTTTTTTGGTTTTTTTTGCACCACACATTTCCATACATTATTGCTAAGTGTCACTACCGTTAGCCTTAATCATATAGGCTACATGACAAATGACGTAACAAAGGCTAAAAGCTAATGCTAACACTCAGGAATTAATTAATCCGGTTAGGCTATAGATGGCAACCATCATCAAAAGTCTCCTTGAAGGAAGGTGACCTGTCTCACTCGCATTTTACTCTCATCTATTAAATGAACGAGCGAATAAGTTCTCGTCTTCACTGAGGGATAAAAACCAAATGCTAAATAGTGCACTAAACAGGAGAAAACATGGCTGTGCTATGACTAAATAACGACAAAAATAAACTTCATATCAGTACTTTTCATTATTATACTTCTATTCTCCCCTGTTATTTAAATTTTCATTGCTAGCTAGCTTATTAGCTGATTCGGAATGATGTACTAACTCAAACTACTGAGTTGTCTGCTTGTATGACTCGGATTCAGGGGAGGAGCTATCGCTAGAGATAAACAGATGCTGGTTGTCATGGTTACATTATATTCGAACAAGTGCAGCTGCTGTTGAATAAATCAGTGACTTAAATAATAAAATATGAGCTATTTTACTAGCAGTTAGCTAACTGTCTGGCTAAGTTAGCGATATCAGGCTCTTAGATACAGCAGGAGGAAATGGAGGCGTTTCCTAATTTGCATCATTCTGCATATTCACAGATTGTGGAGTTTTTAATGAGAATGAGGATAGAGGTATACATATTTTAACCATTTTAAATAGTATTTGTGGAGAAAAAGTAACATATAGATGCAATAAAATTAATTTGTTTCTTCTTTTTTTTTTTTTATCCCATAAAGGAAAGTGCATTGTTACTGTCAAAGTTAGTTTGTGTTTTATCTGTTCTATATGGAGAGGCTATCAGATTGTAGCCTTTCATCTATTTTTTATTTTATATATATATATTATTTTAGACTTATTTTAATCTGATTAACACGGATTTATCCTGAACAACATTTTTTCTGCAGGATGTCCATGATGTGTTTATATATATA
>JAQQZR010000023.1:416973-428503 GCA_030068235.1 Notoglanidium macrostoma | reverse complement strand
AGACAGAGCCGGCCGCCCAGGCGGGAGAGGCTGTGCTCACACTGCAGTCTGGGGGCTGCAGACGCAGACAGAGCCGGATGCCCAGGCGGGAGAGGCTGTGCTTACACTGCAGTCTGGGGGCTGCAGACATAGAGCTGCACCTCTTAACCCAATGCCATAAACATGCTGAAATTAGAGAATCTGCATTCAATAAATTTTACTCAATCTTCCCTGAGTTTTGATAATATACAAATGATGAAAAATTACCATTCATTCTGGGAGAGAACAAGGATTTGACCACTCTGGCAGCAAAATGCGTAGCAGCTTGCCATAACCTGAGGGACAGCCAGTGAGGCAGCGCATAATCAAAACACCACCTCCATGTCTGTTTGTGTTTATTATCAGTACTATCTTATTTAATTATTCAATTCTCTTAATTATCTTATTTTTCAAATCTGTGAACCATAATCACAAAAAAAATGTACATCTATTTTATTTTGTCTCCCTTTTGTCTGCATACGTATGCAGCTTTGGCAATGACATTGCTCCAATGTTCATGCCAATAAAGCTTTCTTGAACTGAAATTGAATTGAATTGAATTGAGAGAGAGAGCAAGAGGGAGAGAGAGAGAGATGACAATGAAAAGGAGAGAGCACTGAAAGAGAGCAAGAAATAGACTGAGAGAAAGATGGAGACAGAGAGAAAAACACTGACAAAGACAGAGAGAGAGAGATACACAATAGACAGAGTGTGAGACAGAAGGAGTGAGAGATAGGCAGAGACAGAGATTAAACTCTAAATATTAATCCTAATCTAATTTAATCCTAAACCCTAATATCCAAACCAATAACACCTTACAGTAGTATATGAAAGTAGTATTCTCACTATGGGTGGTGTGTTAATTTAGTGGAGCAGTAGGTGGTTTGGGACGGAGCCGGAGTGAAGATGGATTGACCTCACACTTCAGAATGAGAGAGCAGTTTTATTCCGGAGGAAAAGTGAATGAAGGAAATGCTTTATTTTTCAGAAATCAGGTTTAAGTCGCCTCATAGGGTTTTATTAAATTGAGCTAATTTCTAGGCAACACATGGATAACTCTATTACCTTTTAATGAGAGATGAGGGGCAATGTGTGTATCCCTATTCTGACAGATGTGACTGCGACTGTTGTCCATGTGACAGGTTAAATTTAACCCTCTGTCACCTGCAGTTGTTTTCCCTCCTGCTGGCGTCGGGGAGATGAGGTTAGCGCTGACTGACTGCTACGTGCTCATTCAGTTCTGTTCTATTCATTTTATTTATAGAAAGATTTCAATAATAGACAGTGTCACAATTTATTGTCCTTTCATAAAAGTGATACGAGAAAAGAGCAACATGATGTCGGGATTATAGAAGCAGGCCTTGAGCATCAGAACAGCGTAGCAGAGTTTGTAGGGAACAGGGAGAGTGAATAAGGGTCTCTGGCCTAAATACTAGAACACTCAGTTTTAGTCAAATTAAGTGTAATGTTACATAATCAATAATCATTTTCCCTATTCCCTAAACCCTAATGCCTGGAAACTTTAATAACCCTAACCTGAACCCTAAAACATAGTCTTTACACATAACCCTAATTCCCAAACCCTAAAGCTAATCCATAAACCCTCACCACCACCCAGAAATACTAATCCCTAACTCAAATTCTTACCCTTATCTCCAAGTCTAATGCCTAAACCTTTTAAATCCGAACCATAAAGACCTAGACACTTACCTCCAAATCATTGTTACCTGCATTTTAAAAACTACTCTCAAAACACTTAAACCCTAATCCCCACTCCTTAAACCCTAATTGCTTATCCTCAACCACAAACCCTAAAGACTAATCCCGAAATATATGCACAAGGTTTCTTGTACAATGGCATTCTTATTCTGATTCGCAAAACCCTAAAGACTAATTAACTAATCCCCAAAATATAAACCCTAATTTCTAACCCTAATTAACTAATCCCCAAATCCAAAAATATTTATGCCTAAACCCTAAACCCATTATCCCTGAACACTAAAAATGTATTTCCTAAACACTAGAGACTAATACCCAAATCCTAAATACCAATTCCCAAGTCTAACTAATTATCCCTCATCCCTAAATACTAATCTCCTAATTTGAAATACTGATCCCCAAACCCTGATTCCTAAATACTAATGCACAAATCCTAACATCTCATCCCTAAACATTCAAAACTAATCCCTAAACATTAGAGACTAATCTCCAATCTAGAAATACTAATCCCCAAATCCTAACGATTTATGCCTGAACTCGAAATACTAATCCCCAAATCCAAAACATTTATCCCTAAACCCTAAATACTATACCCAAAGCCTAACGACATACTCCTAAACCCTAAAGACTAATCCCTAAACCCTAAAGACTAATCCCTAAACACTAAAGACTAATCCCCAAACCTAAACACTAATGTATACTCTCACCAGAATGTTTTTGTTAGTTTATCTCACTCCTTGACACTCTGTTCTTTGTTCTTTTTGGTCTTTCTTTCTTTTTTTCTTTCTTTGGCTATTCAAATATATTATTCCTTTTTTTAAATACTCTTGTAATGCATAATTAAAAAAAATATGTAACACAAAAATAAAACTTTTTTTTTTTTATTATTATTATTATTATTAAATAAACAAATAATCAAACTAGCATTTCCCTGCATCACGTTCAGCTGGTTGCAGATTGGCTCTAATTTATGTCTGCTGTTTTTATTTAGATTTATTTCTGTGTAAATTCAGCATTAGCACTGACGCCGGCTCTGCGTCTCGGCGCTGGTTAACGTGTTGTGATGGTGTGAATATTAATATCCGTCCCACTTTGTCGTCTTGCTGTTGCTGGACTGGGAATCTAATAATCCCTGATTGTCAACACGCCACTGTTTGTTGTTTTCTGACTGCAATTAGACTCCCTCGTTCCCTCGCCGCCTCGCTGATGGAAAAAAAATGAACACAGCAGCAGCAGCAGCAAATCATTCTGGCACTCGGGGATGAAGGTCAAGCGCTTCAGCGAGGAAGGACAATTAATCGAAGGAGGCACACATTCCCCGGATACTGGACACCAGAAACCACACACTGACGAGACCTTCATGCTAATATGCTAATACTTTTTTTTTTTTTAGAACTCACTCCAGACTTCACACTAATATGTTTCAATGTGTTGTTGCTAAGTTTGACTTCAATGCTGTAATGTTCAGGATTCCTGACTTGACTAAGCTACGATAACTCTAACACGACCAGCACAACGCTATTTTTTTCTACTGTAATGAGATATAAATCCTACTGTGTTTTAAATGTATGTAGATTTACTCGATAAGGCTGAGTAATACATGATATGATAGCGATATCGTGATAAATGACGTTTTCCTGAGGTATCTAGGTATCTTGTAACTTTTACATTTTTTCATTCAGCAGTTTTGTTAAACAACTCTGACTGGAAGCTGAAGATTTCGTGTTAAATTTTTGTCCTGAATTTTTTTTCTTCTTCTTCTTTTCACTGTTGAGTAATTGAAACATCTGTAGGCATTAAATAAAAGAAACTGAATTTCTCACAAATACACGACACCACTACGGTATAAACTGTTTAAAAACACCTTAGATATGAATAAATTAAAACCCAACTAAATAACGTACATTAAAATAATAAATAAATAAAATAAACTGCCACTTTGCTTTCAGTTTGATAGCAAACTTCAATTTTGAGATATAATAATATTACAGTATGACTGATAGCTCCCACTGGTTAGTGATTATTTGTATATCAGCAGGTGTTTGTTTGTGTGTGTTTATTTTACATTTTGATAAAGAAAGTCACAGAGGAATTGCTGTGAGTAAATTATTTATAACTGTCACTTAGGCTTCCTCAAGGTCACTGAGCTTTTAATCTGCACAAACAGAGAGACAAGAGCAGCTCCAGGCCTTAAACTTAAAATAAATAAAAAATAAATCAGTATTCAGCACTGTCAATGTTCAGGATTTATATTCTAATTTAATGTACACATTTTTCTACAATTTCCTCTAACCTGCAGCTTAATAATGCATAATGAATATGTTTAACACGCCGCCGGGAGAAACGCTGAGCTGTTCCTGTTAGATTTAAAATCCTCAGTGGAGACGAATCGGGACACAATTACCAGAAAAAAACATGAACTAAAATGGAATCAAATTAAACCGAATAACACAATGAACTAAATTATATTTTAGGAGATAGATGCTGACTTGATACTGACAGATAAACTACACTTGTCTCAAATTTCAGGCTAATTTGTGTGTGTTGTGATAAAGTAGAGTTACCGTTCATCCCCAAAGGTGATCATTTTTAGACACCTCATATTTGTATCTGTTTATAGTTACATTGAAGCTCCACCGTGTACGAGTCTGCCTCCTCTTACCCCTCCCTCTCCAGGCGTGTATTAGAGCGTACGCTGGCCATCAGGTGCCCGTAGCGTACTTCCAAGTGCTTACATTCCCGCTCTCTTGCTTTTTCTGTGCTAAATAATAAGTACGATCCTCCATTTTTACAAAATTTGGTTCTCAAAACTTGTTCTCCAGCTCCCACAAACACTGATTCCTCTTCTTTCTTCTTCCACGTCTTCCTTTCTTCGACGTTGTTGTCCTTCCGGTGCTTCCTTCCGGATTCACGCTGCCGCTTGTAAAAGCGTCGAAGGCGCTCTCTAGAGGTTTGTCCGTTCTGGGCTACTGTAGCGGCGCAACATGGCGGCTCTGTACGGTACAGGGAATCCTGCCTTATGCTGCTTTAATTACCACGTGCTGTTTTTTTGTCTTTAACCTCCTGCGCAGGTTTTACATGCGGTCCACTGGGAAGCGGCTGCAGGACGAGAGCTACGTGGAGCACTGCTCTCTGAAGGTTTTTTTTTCCAAATATTTCTGAAAAAGGCTGCATTACATCAAGTCGAAGCTCAGAGCGAGAAAAGCATTCAGACAGATTTACTAACCGCATTCAGGATCGCATTCAGAGTCTCATATTTTTGTAAAATGATGTCTCAAAAATAATGTTATTGCAGGGACATTGCAGTTGGCTTTATATTAGGTTGCACAGTATTTTACAGTAAATCTGCTCTGATTAATGTATTTTTAATATATATAACAGAAGGTTTTTGGTGACATTGTGTGAAATAATCCATCGCCTAGTCGTGCTGAATAATAATACAGAGAAACAACTTTAAACACGTGATACTCCTCGCTGTACTTTTTGTGGATGTTTTAAATCCATCGTATTGTATTCGGTTTATTGTACTTCATATTAATGAAGCTGCACATAAGGGCTACAAGTGCTGACTCCGCCCCCTGCCCGGATCCCGACCAATCAGAGCCATTTGTTGTTGCACCTTTTCCACTTTACAATCAGGAGCCTGTGTTCACGTTTTCTCAAATCCTGTTTTCTTTCCTCTCGACTCGGCGTCTGAGTGCTGTTTCTCAGATGACTGTCATTTTTTCCTGGAGAAAACCCGTTTCTGTGGCCATCACGGCCGCCGCGATCAGGCCTCAATCAAAATCAAAAGATTTCTCCTTTCTGCTCAGAGAGGAGAAGCTGAGAGAGAGCAGCTCGTTTTCCCGCTCGGTGATGGGCTTCGGACAGACGAGACTCTGATTAAACGACTTTTTCTCTTTCTGTTTCAGGCTGAAACGTGGCCAGAATTCTGTTCTGAACATTACTGTGTGGTTTCTTGGCAAAAGCATGCAATAATACATCACCTCATGTTGCGCCTGAAGGAGCTCTAACGGCTTCATGCATTATACATTTAAAGACAAAGGCCTGTGTGATGAAGATTGCATGAGGAGAGAAGCCATGTCGCTCGTAAATAAACCCAAACATCGACTCGACAACAGAAACAGCAATAAACTCACATGGAGTTATCAGCGGGCGTGGAGTAGAGGACCAACTGTCCATCATGGACACGTCATCAACACGTCCCTGGGAGTCCCCGAGTCAACACGTCCCTGAGGTCCTTTCAACTGAACTCAAGGGAGAAAAGGATTTGACTCTGAATCGACTGAAATGCACGAAGCAAATCTTGTTTGTTTGTTTGTTTTGTGGATTTTTTAGAGAGATGCTAAACCGAACCAAAGGACAGCTGCAAAAATGTCATGTGTTCTGGAGAAAAGAAACGCTGAATATGATAGACAAGATGTTTTAAACGTGTCATTTATATAAATATCTAATCATGCGCTTAGCTCCGGCTATTCGTTAGTTTTTAAATTGACATATTTCCGACCACTGAGTTTTATGAGGATGTTTTCAGCCGTACATCCTCCTCAGATAGTGTTTGTTTGTTTGTTTGCTTGTTTACTCATGTGCATCCTGGCTGTAAAGCAAACCCAAGAGCAAACGAATCAAAAGAATCATTGTGATTCCGAATCGACAAACAGACTCACGTGTGAAAGCTCTCTAATTTCTAGCATCCATATTAATTTTTTTCAGCTCTAATAACTACTAAACTGACTGTCGAAGTTTTTTGGAGCTGTTTTTTGTGCCCAAAAATATACTTACAATTTCACAGTAATTTTAGTTAAACACAATGCATCGGTATTCAAGGAATTCCTTTTACACTTATTACAGAAATGTAAATGCTCCGTTCTTGGAGAATTTTCTCGGACAGATTTCTATCTGCTGTCTCGTTGATGAAACTTCAGTGCGAGATTACGCTCTCACAGTCTGGAGTTCTCGTAGACGTAATTGCACAAATTGCTGATAAGAAAAGCCGCACTTTCTTTTCACCACACGAGCAGAGGTTAAACGTGGACGCACACTTCACCTCGTCCCTCTATTGTTCACCGACACGTAGACGTTCATCGACTTTTTACGCACAAAGAGGAACAAAAATCATCATTCAAGTCATCTTTAATATTAAACACTTATCAGTAATTGCTTTGCAGAACACTTTGAGTCATTCACTTTAGCAGATCGGCTTGAACGATAATTATTCGATATTAAATCCGCGCTCATTGTCCTTACACACGTTATTAGCACCGAGGGCTTTTGTTTAATTGCTAACGTGTGGGATGTGAGCGTACAGAACGGACACGTGAAAAGAATCCACGTGTAAGTGGAGAGAAAAACGAGGTGCGGAGATGAAATATTAAAGTGTTGCATCATTCTGCTGATGCGGTTATTTATTATGCGCTAATAAACCTCTTAGTGCCGGATATCATTTGTGTGAATGCACTGGAAAAGAACAGAGAAAAATGAGCTGCCTGCAGGCACGCACATACACACGCACGCGCACACACACACACACACACACACACACACACACGCACACACATCATATTGTCACTTCGCAGGGAGATTAGTGAATGTTGGTGCATTATTTAAGGAGCAACAAAACAAACAAACCTGGGCTCTGTCCCAAATAGTAAAATTCATATCTACTTGGGGTTCTTATAAGAACGTTGACTATTTTTAGGCTCCGTCCCAAACACTGGGTTCGGCTCTACTTAGTGTTTTTATTACAATTGAATTTCGACGTCGGCCGTTTTAAGGTTCCGTCCCAAACACTAAAAATCATAACTATTTAGAGTCTCTATTGAATCGAGTTAGGCTTCCAGCAATGGAAAATCAATGTCAGCCATTTATTACAACTCGATTTCATTGTCAGACATTTTAAGATTCTGTCCCAAACAATAAAATTTATATCTATTAGAGATTTATAGTAAATCAAGTTCCGATACTCGCTACCATGAACATTTGATGTCAGGCATTTTAAGGATCTAGTTCCTGGACTTGAGAGGATATTTCAAGGTTCTGTTCCAAACTTCATCTCCCTGGTAGTTAAAGTTGTTACTAAAGTCAGCCATGTTGAGGCTCTGTCTCAATCACCAGACTCTCTAACTATTTAATGTTACCAGAATAATATAATTCTAGTTTAGCCATTTAACTCTCAGACCCAAACGCTACAGTTCTTCTTTGGTTACGGTTCTAACCAGCAAGTCAACCGTTCTCGATTCTGCCATTCTGATCCAAACTTTCCTCTGAATATCTTGTTAGTGTTCTTATTCCATTCCAAGAGCTGTAGCTATAGATAGTAAGTGTTGCTAGAATGGAATGACAAGGTCAGGCATTTTGAGGTTCTGTTCCAAATTGAGTATTTCATATCTAGTGAGTTTTTCCAACCGTCATTCCGACCGCTAGATTCCATATCTACTTAGTTTTCTTATAAGAACTGAACAATGAACATGGTCTGTTTTAAGGCTCTGTCGGTTCTTGAGTAGACTTGACTAGCACATCAGCAATTTAAGGCTCTATCCCAAACACCAAAACTTCTTTTGGGTTCTTATAAGGAAGGATATCTTAAGGCTTTGTCCCAAATATTAACTTAGAGTTCCTACTAGAATAAAGCACCAACTATTTTAGGCCTCGAACCCAAATGTCGACATTTCTTGAGTTTCTGTAGTTAGTGTTCACACTACAAGGTAGTTTCAGCCATATTGGTGCAATAGACTGTTTATGTAGTGAGTGTTCTCAGTCCCTGTGGCTCGGAGACTCTGAGTGATGCTAGTTTGTGTGTGTGTGTAGATGTTTACTGGAGTTCTGATCCTGAGTCAAACTCTGAAGAGTCTCGTCCTTGGTGAAGGTCTTTAATATTCTCAGCGTCGATATGAACACAGCTGAGGAAGACATAACAGTAAGTGAGTAACGCCTGAGGGCTCTGCAGGTTCACGAGGTTCAGCTAGTCACTGAGGCCAAGTGTGTTTTTGACCTGGAGTTTCCCGCATTCTCTCAGGCAGGAAGCACTCTGATCCTCAGAGACCCCCGTCTGCTGCAACACAACACCGAGCATAAAAACCACTTCAACACCACCATATAAATCTTATTTATGAACAGTTTAGAGTCGTTTTAAATCAGGAGCTCCAGCCGAGTCACAAAGACACAAAGAATGCACGACCGAGAACAGCTTATCACACACCAAGCTCAAACTATTACTACGTTATATAAGTGTGAGACAGATTCAGTGCAAATAAAATCTGCTTTATTTTCTTGTTCTTTGTTTACATTTAAGGAACAAAAAAACAAAGAAGTTTGGTTCCGATCCAAGCTTCATATCTAGTTCGTGTGTTTTCACTAGACTGGACTGTCGGCCATTTTGAGGCTCTGTCTCAATTACTAGACTCCATTTTTAGAACGTTTTCCTAAAACGATTGAACAGTTGCCATTTTAACACTCATGCAAACATTGGAATTCACTTCTAGTTTGGCTTCTTACCAGAACTTCAGCCATGTAAAGGCTCTGTTCCAAACCCTAGATTTTATATCTACTTATTACACGGCTTTGCTGAATACTCGATTCTGATTGGTCAGACCGCTGCTATGAAAACAGACCTTTGCTATGGACACAGTTCTGATCGTACACTCTGCAGGAGCACGTCTAATCACATCAATCCACAGAAAGAACTTTGGTATATTTTGTTGCTTTAATGATCAAATTAGCATCATCAGGACACGGCAGGTTACTCCATCAGAAAACACCATGGAAGATATTTCTAATATTCATTTTATCATTCAGTTTAAAATGAATTATAACAGAATTAGAACCGTAAGAAGGCAATTCTGGCTATTTTAAGGCTCCGTCCCAAACACTAAGCGTTCGGCTCTAGTTTGAGTTTTTATTAGAACTGAACTTCAGTGCCATTTTAAGTCTCCTTTTAAACGCTGGCTGTTTAGGATTTCTACCAAATTGAGTTATGGTTCCTGCTACAATAGAAAATCGATATCGGCCATTTTAAGGCTCTGTATCTGGTTAGTGTTCTTGAGAGAAAGTCAGGTTTGGACACACATTCAGACTGTTTCGGAGACGGGAGGTGCGTAAGTGCTGCTTGTTCACACTTTTACACTACAGGGTGTTTAGGATCGATATCTCCAACCGAGCAGTGTTCAGAGAGCGGGAAACAACACACCTACACATACACACAAACACACTTACACACACACTTTATCTGTTCGGACACGTTGCAGTTAGGAGAGAACACACACAGAGCTTTGATGTGTTACTCTCAGTGTATTCACAAAAAATCACAACAACACCATCTTCTCTTACACTAACCAGAAAAATACACACCTTATAAATATGGACTCCATATTAAGTAATAAACACAGTGTGTGTGTGGGTGGGTGTGGGTGTGTAGGTTAGGGTGTGTGTGTGTGTGGGTGTGCTGGTGTGGGTGTGTGTGTGCGGGCATGTGTGTTAGTATGTGTGCGGGTGCGTGTGTATGTGTGCGCGTGTGTGTGTTAGAGTGTGGGTGTGTATTAGTGTTCGTGTGCATGTGTGTATGTGTGTGTTAGAGTGTGCGTGCATGTGTGTGTGTGTGTGTTGTGATGAAGCGCAGTGACTTCCCACCCTGTAGTTGATCATTTCCCTGTAACAGCACGCCTCCAAGCGTTTTATTCCTCTTACACCACAGCAACCCACCAACAGCTCCAGCTTTTCATCGCGTGTGTCCATTAAAGAACCGCGTCACACTTTTCATCCATTTATTGCTACATTTAATGTTTTTGCGAAGTTCCTGTACACACCCTGTGAATGAGCCGTTGCTATAGAAACAATAACATATCAGACCGTTTTTTATATATAAAGATGTGACCTGCAGCTGCACTACTGTCAGAGCTGCTGTTATACAAAACTAATCAACACCTTCTGACCAATCAGAATCCACAAAATCCAAACCGAGCACTGAGGGCTGACGTTGTGGTTTGTCATTAGAGTGTCGATAAAGTACAGTAATATCTTTATTAACAGGAGTAAAATTTAACATTATGCAGTGAAGTCAACCATTTGAAGTGGACTGTAATTGCGTGTGTGTGTGTGTTTGTGTGTGTGCTTACAGTGAAACACAATGAAAGCTTTTACACTCTTTATTAAAACAAAATGAATGAGAGCTAAAAATATGGCTGAGTGAAGTGAACACTCTGAATGAGACACACAGCAGTGAGTCATCTGTAGCTGCAGGCTTTCTGTGTGTGTGTGTGTACGTATTAGCATGTAGCTTTCTAATACAAGAACCTACACATTAACACACTGATTCGTCACTCAGATACGACCGCCGTCTGTCGTAAACTCAATTTTACTTTGGTTCTATAGTTTCATTAGAATGTTAATGATTTCTTCACCAACTGACGAACCTGCTTTAGGTAAGAACTGTCAGAGTCGACCCACACGCCTCATTCCCGCTGACACCAAAAGCCATTTATTTAGCGCTACTGCGCTGTTAGAGTGTCCTGTGGGAATGGGAGCTTTCCGGGCCTGCCTGACCCATCCCGGTTTCCTACTCATGATTGAAGTCATCAATTGGAAACCACTTGTTTCTGTTAAATATGGCATCACCATATAAACTGCCTCAACATACTCCTAGAACTGTGATGATGCCATTGGATTGCTGTTGACATGAGCGGTTCTGCTACAATGGCATAGGACTCGAATTGAATCACCATGAACAGTCTTGCACTTTAAACCTGACCCTAGTATTAAAGTGTATTAGTTGTAATTGAACTTTACAGTGTGACCCAAA